>RJWH01000669.1:347127-635858 GCA_004363575.1 Solenodon paradoxus
AGAGAGAGAGAGAGAGAGAGAGAGAGAGAGAGAGAGAGAGAGAGAGAGAGAGAGAGAGAGAGAGAGAGACCACATATGTGCTGAAGGACATCAACATGGAGGGCAGGACCTTGCTTTGCTGTGTGCTCAGGGTCTGGGCTCTGGGGTTTTTCAGTCAGTAAACTATATTACATCAATGGTTTCGATGAGGTGATAGCAGTTTCAGAGGAGAGGTACACTATGGGTCCAGTCATTCTATGTGCTTTTTGGTGTGTCCAGAAATCACCTAAGGAACTCAAAAATGCATGGCATACAATGTCCTTTTCTCATTTTGCTCTCCATCTGGGGAGCTTCATGGTGTAGATGGTCTTAAAGCATTCGGCTACTGGGTTGTGCAGTAATTCCCCAGGGTCAGGATGATGGAGAGTGGGCAGTATGTGGTGTGCTAAGCAATCTTAAGGCACATAGCTTGAATACAGTGATGTGGTTGAGACTTGAAATAAGGGCAGGAGTCAGTCACAGCTGGACATGCATTTGGGGACAAGTGAAGCCCACCATACTTTGATAGGAAGTACACTGATGTTATATATTGCTATGGATGAGATAGCCATTTTAACTCTGCTAATTCTTCCAATTCATGAGCATAAAATATCTCTTCATCTCTTTGTGTTTTTTTCTGTTTCTCTTAACAGTGTCTTATAGTTTTCAATGTGGAGGTGTAAAGAGACACTTCTCCAGGGAAGATACACAGATGAACTACAGACACATGAAGTAATTAGTGTTTTACCATCAAAACACTAATTCGAAGAGATATTTACACCCCTATGTTTATAGCAACACAATTCACAATAGTTGAGACAGAATCGACCTAAATGTCCATCAACAGATGATTGATTAAATAGCTGTGGTATTTATATTTAATAGGATTCTATTTCACTATTAAAAAGATGAAAGTGTGCCTTTGGTAACAAACTGGATAAAACTTGACATGATTATACTAAGGAAAATATTCCATAAAGAAAACAATGAATGCTGGATGGTTTTATTCATGTAAAATGCAAAGAAACAAAACAAATGAAATAACAAAAGACAACAATCTCACAGGAAGCAAGACTGTGGTTACCAGATAGGGAGTGGTGTGGAGGGTATTTAGGACTAGAAGAGTAAAATTAATAGTGATGATGGGCAGTAGAACCCTGGTGGTGGGTGTGGTGTGATAGACACATTGATTTATGAATCAGTTCACCTCAATATCATAATTAATATAAATAAAACAGTTTCTAAAATTGGCAAAAAATACTCTTATACTGAGTAAAATTGGCTTATCTGATTTTTATGAAGGTGATTTAGATTTTAAAAGCCACATAAATTTAGATATATGGATTTATTTTTCATCAAATATATGATCACACACCTCACCCACTACCAATTTTCAAGGTCTTCCACCATGTCTATTGGACCCTATTACCCTTTCTTCCCACCTCAAGCCTTGACCCGCTGGTGACCTCAGCTCAGTTGTCAGTGTCCATTTGTCAGTTATTGGGGTTTTTTGTCTTCCTTTATATTCCACATATGAGTGAGATCATCTAGTATTTGCCTTTATACTTCTGACTTTATTTCACTTATCATCCATGTTGTTCTACCCATGTTGTTGAAAATTATAGAATTCCATCTTTTTATAGTTGAGTAATATTCTCTTTGTATGTATGCCACATCTTCTATAGCCAGTCATCCGTCTATGACACTTAGTTTGTATCAATTTATTGACTATTGTAAATAGTGCTGCAGTGAACATAGGGATGCATATATCTTCTTGAATTAGTGTTTTCATATTCTTTGGATAGACACCTAGAAGTTCAATTCTAGATCATAGGTAATTCTATTTTAACTTTTTGAAACCTTGATATAGTTTTCAAAAGTAACTGCATGAATTTACATTCCCAAAAACAGCGTGCAAGGATTCCCTTTTCTCCACACCCTTGACATCACTTTTCTATAAAGTCCATTCAAAAGGTGTGAGATGATATCTCATAGTGGATTTGATTTGGATTTGCATTTCCCTGATAGTAAGTGATGATAGCATTTTTTCATATGCCTATGGTCCATCTGTATGTCTTCTTTAGAGAAGTAACTATTCAGATCTGTTCATTGTTCATTGATTTTGGTACTTTGGGTTTTGTTGTTGTCATTTATTTGTATGACATTTTTATATATCTTGGATAAAAACTCGTAGGATTTCTAATGTGCTAATGGTTTTTCCCATTCACTTGGCTGTCATTCCATTCTCGTGGTAGTTTTCTTTGCTGTGCAAAGTCTTTTTAGTTTAGTTTGTTGTTATTTTTTTGAAGGAAAGATGCAGGTAGAAATGAAGATGAGCAGAGGCAGGCAAGCAGGAAGAAAGAGAGAGAGAGAGGAGGAGGAAAATTCTTATTTATTTTATTTAGTTGTATATCATGGATCCTTGGGATGCACATGGACTATGCTGGCCAAAGGCAGCTGGGCAAACCACATGCCACCAGGTTGCACCCAGCTTTTTAGCTTTATTTAATTCTATTTCTTTATTTTTGGTTTATTTTTCCCTTGCTGCTGGAGTCAAGTCGCCACAGACATCTCTAAAGCCAATGTCATGGAACATTTCATCTATGTCTTTTATAATTTCCCATCTTAGATCTATGTCTTTAATTCAGTTTGAATTAATTTTTGTGTATGATGTTAGAGAGTAGTCTAGTTGCTTTTGTATGTGATTGTCCCAATTTCCCAGCAACATTTGTTGAAAGACCTTTGCTTTCTCCATTGTATTCTCTTGCCTCATCAATGGTAAATTAACGGTCCATAATTCTTGGGGACTCAATTCTGTAGTACTGATATATGTGTCTTTTTTCCCTCCAGAACCATTCTGCTTTGATTACTATCCCTTTGTATATAGTTCTAAATCCAGCACTATGTACCTCCACTGTGTTCTGTTTTCTTATAAATCTTTGGCTATTTGAGATCTACTGTGACTCCATACAGATTAAAACATTTTTTGTTCTATTTCCTTAAAAATTCCAGAAGATTTTTTGTTGGGGATTGCATTAAATCTATATATTGCTTTAGGTATGTGGCCATTTCCCAACATGAAGCATGAAATATATTTCAATATCTTTGTATCATTTTTTTTTTTAAACAATATGTAATTTTCATTGTATAGGACTTTCATCTTCTTTGTTGAGTTTATTCAAAGGTATTTAATTCCTTTGGGTTTTTATTATAAATGGTATTCTTTTAATAATTTATTTTTTTCCATCTCATTGTCTTCATATAAAACTTCAAAGAATTTTTATATATTGATTTTGTAGCCTGTCACTTTTCTCTACATATTTATTCTAAAAGTGTTTCGGTGGAATTTAAAAGGGTTTCTATGTTTATTATCATGTCGTCTAGAAAATAGTGATGTTTTACCTCTTTTTTTCCCCATATTAGATTCCTTTTATTTCTTGTTATTGCCTAATTACTCTGGCTAGAACTTCCAATATGATGTGATTAGCAGTGATGAGAGCTGTTTTGTTCCTCATCTTAGAGAAAACATTTTTAGTTTTCACCATTGAGTAGGGTATGAGCTCCCCAAGAGCTGCGAAACATTAAAAAAAAACTACTGAATTTGCCAGAAAGCTCTCAGTGCCCTGTGAAGAATGAGAAAGTGGGATGGCCTCTCCATGAACATCCTCCCCAGTGGCAGCTTTCAGGTCCAAGGGTGAGAAGCCTGCATCCTACCCGTTCTGCACTCTCTGTTGTCACCAACTCCACCCAGCCTAGACGGGAAGAGCACACCAAGGGCTGTGACAGGGAGCAAGGCCTGCAACACCCAAACACCTGTCAGGTGCACACTTCCTGTAGTCACTCCCCATGTTCTCTGTCCCAAGATTCCTGCTCCTCAGAGTCCTATTTTCTTTGAAGAAAATATCCTCCATTTTCCTCTGTAGGGAGAATGGGCTTCCCTTTTAGGTGCAGTTCCTAGGGTAGGGAACACAGTGTAGGAGTAAATTCTTCATCGCTGATATGAAACTCCATCACACTGCACTCTCCAGAACTAAGGGCCATGGTACTGGATGGTGTTTGTCCTCAGATGATCTCTTTGTTCTTCTGTGTTCCAGTATCTTCTATCATTTTCCCTCATAAAGAAATTGATCTCCCAAATATCCATTCTTTTTCAAAGTTCTTAAATGGATATATGGATGCATACTTGTGTCTCTGGAGAGGAGCTGAGTTTGAAGTCATACCAGTCTCCAGTCTCCAAAAATATCTATAATTACCTGATTTTTAATCAATGGTAGAATCTTTTTTATTAAATCTGTTAATCTGTATACACAGGTGATAGGTTATCAATAACTTAGGCTAAACCAATTGATTTTTTATTTATGCTTAATATTTTGAATCCCACCAGACCACGTCATTACTATGTGATTGCTGGTGGGAATCACATAGTACTGACTTGTTGCTCTGCTTCTCAGATTGCTCTGCCTCCTCCCCTCCCTTTAGTCGCCAGCACGTAACTCTGCCCTATTTTTGCCATATCAATGCCCCATTTTTATCTCAAGGAAGTATGATCAGACTAGTCCCGTTGAAAACCTTGGCAGCATTTGACACCTGCACTTTTCACTCTGCTTCATGTTTCCCAGCTTCCTCATAAATATGACTCCAGTTCACCTTGCCACTACTGTGACTCAGTGAAGTATCCAATTGTCCCTACAATAATCAGAATGACGGTTATGTGATTTTTTTACAGTGCTGAATTGTTGATTCATTGATTTTCTTCAGAGCACTAAGCACTATTACATAACATGTGCTCTGGTGGAATTCATATAAAGGGCCAGGGCTGGTACAAGGAATTTTGGCACATGAAGCGAAAACCAAATTCAGTGCTCCTATAAGTCCCGCTCTAAATGCCCTGCCTAAAACACATGCCACTTTAACCCTCCCAGTGCCAGAAAGGCCCAATAAACCCCCGCCCTCCACAGTGCCAGAGACAACCCCCACTGTACTTACCTGCAGCGCAGCCACACTGAGGTGTTCAGCTTCCTTTGAAGAAACAGTCGTGTCAGGGAATTCTCTTCCTCTGCGGCTCCTGTTTGGGCACAGGGACAGGAACAGCAGCAGCAGCCAGCCGCTGCAGCCAGTGTCGACAAAGGGCCATATTTAGCACGGGGCAAAAAGGGCAACTGCTTTTGGGCACGTTTAACAGACTGAGCCTGGAGCAACTCAGTTGCCCCTTTTACCCTGTGTTAAAGACAGGCCTGGTTTATCAAAAATGGGACAAATTGACATTTATATTAAAATGACAGGACGGCTGGGAAACAAGAATGGTACTGTATTTAAAACAATTAAGTCTGGTCAAACTAAATAGGACCAAATACTCTGGTCTCAGGAGAGGTGTCGGACTGGCATTTCTTCTGTAGGTGTGTTGGACTTTGTTCTGTTCAGCATGGAAAATGAGCCACTGTTCATAACCCAGATCTCAAAGCAAAACACCAGAAATAATAGCAGTGTCCCAATTATTGCGATTTGACCTTGGAATGCAGAAAAAAATGCAGTATCTTTTTTTACTGTAATATTTTTGCTACTCAATTCGTCAACCACATCTATACCAAATATCAAGTGAAGGGGCCAGGTAAATTAAAGGGCCCTGAGTGGAGGGCTAGGTGCTTGTTGGAATGGAAGCATTGAGGGACCTGGGACATAAAGGGACCTGGTATGTGCTGGGCCAGGTACATGAAAGGGTGGCATCAGTCATAACATTTTAGGTCCTGGAAAGGTATTATGGAGATGGGTAAAGTCCCCATTTCCCAAATTCCCGGTCCCACCTACAGCACCCATAGGTGCCAAGGGACAAATGGGAGAGGCTGCCCAGAGCAGCTCCACTGGCAGATATCCTGACCACTCCTGGTGAATTGAGGGGACAGCTGTTCCCTAGAGCCCCCGAAGGTCCACGGGAGGGGCTGGAGCATGCTGTCCCACAGGGACCCTATCTGTACTCCAGAACGACAACTGTGCCAATTCTGGACACAGGGATTGCTCATAAAATTCCTGAGAAGGATTGGATTAGTCATCAGCAGAGGCCCCGGCCCCCAGCAGGGAAGGTGTGGGGTCCTGTCCACAAGCATTATGGGATGGATGAATCACAGGTGAAGGGCGACCTCACACCCAGTGTCCTTTGTGTCTACAGCCAAGACTTGTCTACTGTTGTTTTCATTGTCTCATCATAATGCTTCCATGAAATTGCATGTCCTTGAATCCAGGACACAACCTAAGGAACTTTAGGAAACAAGTATTTCAAATAATAGTGATAAGCTGCAATATTTCTAATGTCATGACTTTAACGATATTTCTGTTATTTTAATATCCTTTTAGGTAGAAAGGCATTTTGTCATTCCATGAGACTCAACAGCTTGTATTATTTTCGACTAATAAGTAGCAAAAAAGATAACTAATTTTCTGCATGCTCTGGTGGCCTAGTGGTGTAGTATACAATGGGCACAGTCCACATATATGCCAAAGTCCCTGTTCCGAGACCCAGGTGGGGAACAACCAAGATGTACAGCTAAATAAAAATAAGTAAAGTGTGTTTTCCTCATCTCTCTTTCTGCCTACTTACTCGCCTTCATTCCTGCCTGCACCTTTCCTCTAAAAAAAAAAAAAAAAAAAGCTAACTAATTTTATAATTTTTAAGGTCAGAATTCTTATCAGGAAGCTATGAAAAAAGCTACAAATAGGAAAAAATACAATTCCAGAGCCATCAAATGAATGAATAATGTGACATAAAAATGTACTGTGCACCATTCGCTTTCCTTAGCTTTTCTAAGAATAACAATTTAATATGACAAAGAAATTGTTGATATATATATACATACATATATAAATATATAGCATTCCACTGCTGTTCCTCTTGGTTCAATAGGCTATTTTTAAAAACCCCATCATGTCAACCTCACAAAAGATCTGTAGAGCAGAAGTCAAGAGGAAAGCCTAATCTCACTGCGAGCTGCATACGGACATGACAGATAAGCACTTATCCCCCTAGTCCACACAGCCCTCCCCTCACAGCATCTCTTTTAGAAAGCTTTATGCTGTCTGATGACATCCAGAGAAAAATGCCCTGAATTACTTGACCCTACGCATGCAGGCACACCCCTGACAAATATGTACGAGTAACTGCCTCTCTGCTTCCCAGGTTCCAGCACACAATTGTGTAGACTTCCTGAGTAGCACAAATGTAGAAGTGTTGTACATTAAAGTATGAAAAATACAAGTTTTTCCGGTCAAATGAGTGACTCAAAGGTCAAAAATGGGAACAGCAGAGTTGTGCCCTCAGTAGGAGAAAGTCCTCACTACACATGAGGAAATGCATTCAAGGTGCATGTCGTAAGCACTGGAAGTACTGGGTTATAACTTCAGGGTGGGGCCACATTTCCATTTTCTGGGAGACTTTTCCCATCTCCCAACCCTGCTCCCCAACCCAGTATGCATATCTAGTGCCGGCATGAAGCCTCCACAGAGGAGGCTGTGAAGAATCCATCATAATTCAGTCCAAGTTCACCATGATTAATGTATTAGAGTCCCCTCGGGTGCCCCATTCCTCATGGACAATTTCTGGACTTGTACGAGCCCCCTCAGTGCCCCTTCCTGTCCACCTTAGGAGAGACCACTCAGGCCAGTTGCCTACACTGCAAAGATCTTAGTTTCACTCCATTCCTTGGAAGAACAAAGAACTTGAAAATATGAACGAGTTTACCTACCAAAGAAATGAATTGTGAGGAATTTATGAAGATTAATGGTACTCTTATCATGCGATCCAGCAATCACACTCCTTGGTGTTTACTCAAAAGGGATTGCCAATTTATGTCCACATCGAACACAGATAGCAGCTTTTTCATAGCTGTCAAAACTTAGAAGCAACTGAAATGTCCTTCAGTAGATGAACTGACAAACTGGCCCATTTGGACAATGGGATATTATTCAGAGCCCAAAAGAAATGATCCTTCATAAAAAGATACGGAGGAAACTTAAAATACGTCTAAGTGAAGGAAGTCAGTCTAAAAAGCTACATACTGTGCAATTCCAACTGTGACCTACTGGAAAAGGCAAAACTATAGCAACAGTACAAAGATTGGTGGTTGGCAAGGAGGGGACAGATGGGCAGGTGAAGAACAAGAGACTTTTAGGGCAGTGAGACTGTGTGATACTCTTTTGATCCTGGAATAGTGCATATATTTGTCCAAACCCACAGAGGGTACAACACCGAGAGTGAACCCTAATGTCAACCCTGGGCTTTGGGGGATGATGACATATCTATGTAGGTTTATCACCTGGAATAAACGTGCCCTCTGGTGGACAGACAAGTGGACAAGCGAGGCTGTGCATGTAGAAGGCAGAGGGCAGGCAGGAAATCTCTCTTCCTTCCCTAAATTTTACTGTGAAGCTAAAACTTCAAGTCTAGTTTTTTAAATTAAAGTTGTACATAATTTAGTGCTCACCAGAGATAAACTATCTTGAACTGACTTATTCAAGATTGTTTTTAAGAAGTTGCATCTTTTTCTACTCTCCTCAAAACAAAAGCAAATAAAGAGGGAAATGATCAATGCTGAAACGTGTGATTTTTTATTTTCTTCTTACCATTAACTGCGAGTCCTGGAAAAGCAAAATGTTTATGAAAATGTCTATAGATTTTGCCCCTTGACATATGTGTGATCTGGGACTTCCCGCTCAAGAATTCTTCTTCTTGGTTTTCCTTCAGTACAAGTAAGCTTTAGTTCAGATGAGAAAGTACAATAACTGATGCATCTGGGCTTTAATTTCCAACTGTGGTGATGCTGTAAGTGGTCCTCCTCTCTTTAGATCTTCCTCCTCTTCACTCCTCCACACCCCAGTCCCCTGTGTGCTCCATGGAAGCCACATGTGGCCTGTCAGAAGGATGTGAAGACTTTGAAATTGCTCAGGCACAATAATTTCAGGTCTATTTTTAGAAACAGATTTACTGGTACTATAAATCAAGTGTCAGGCAAAGTGGGATAATCAAACATTGTGCTCTGTGCCTCTTTCTGGAAAATAAATAAAAATTTTCCCTCAGTGAGGAGAAATGATCTAGAGGTTTGAAAATCTCCCCTATGTCCTCAGATTCTTGATCTGGAAATAGTGTGTTGAGTTTTTTGTTCACATCCTTGGCTCTAAAATAGATCGTAAAGGCTGATCACGCTGCAGGAGCTTCAGAGAGTACTCAGAAAAGCTTCTCTCCTGTGTTTTCTCTAGTAGATGGAAACAGTAGATCTGATTCTTTAAATTAGTATATCTTAACCTGGTCTTTTCAGAGAATTAGGAATTATTTATTTTGACATCCGCTTGTGCCAATTTATCTTGCTGGGAGATGTGGGTCACAGGAATTTTTTTTTTAAAGGAAAGGAATGAAGGTGAGTTGGCAAGCAGAGAGGAGGAAGAAGCATTTTATTTAGTTGCTCATCTTGGTTGTTCCCCCTCAGCTCCAGTATGCGAACCCAGGATCTTGGGATGTATGTATACTGGGCTTGGCGGGAGGCAGTACACCTAACTGCCCTGTAATATTTTTGGTTTTGATCTAAAAAGACGTTATGTACCCCACACAGAGAAGGTGACACTGAACTCCTTATACACAGATGCCTGTGCACACATGCACTCTCACAACACCCTCACCCACGCTCTCACCACACTCAGTTCACGTGCATACACATTAACACAGACACACTCATGCAGTCACACTCACATTCACATGATCACACTCCATAAGCACAGTGCATGTGTGCATCCTGGCATAAGAATAGCTGTAGGGCGGCCACTGACTGCTCTCCTACACTTTGTCCCTCAACCCACAACACTCCAAGACCACCAATCTCAACCCAATGCTCAGGCTGGCTTCCAGTCGGGACATAGTGGGTCCTCTCTGTGGCCCCTCTGCCCACTGTCCCGAGCTTGCCTGGATCCTTGACTCTCAGCTGGGCCCCCCTCCTTCTCCTCAACAACACTTCCACTAAATCACCCTCCAAGATGAACCTGCCCCCTGCTATGGAGCTATAGAAGTGACCCTATCATATGGGCTTACTCACCAGTCCCTTCTTTACCCCATCTCTGCGTTGTCTCCCCAGAGTTGATGTTTCTGGAGGGCATGGATCCTAATTGCATTTCTGCTCTTCCCTGGATAGCACCCAGCAAGGTGCCTGCACAGAGTGATCGCTGAACAGATGGCAGATATTGAGAGAGAAAACGCCAGACAGGAATGAAGGCAAGCAGAGGCAGGCAGGGGGAGAGAGGAGGAAGAAACATTTTTATTTAGTTCTTCATCTTGGTTGTTCACCCCATCTCCTGCCCTGGACAGGAACCTGGGTCCTTGGGATATACATGTACTGTGCCTGCTTGAAGGCGGTAGCCCCAGCCTCTACTCCACCAGGGCACTCCATCTGCAGGGCTTTATAAACCGGGGAGGTGGGCCTCCCAACGCTCTCCCACAAGAAAAGCGACCAGGGCCAGACCAGCAGAGACAGGACTCTTCCCCAGAGGCAGAGAGGAGCCAGAGTGGCAGAGGGTAGAAAAGCCTTCCAGGGAACGCTGCCAGGAAGAGGACCAGGAACTCCGAAAGCCGTGGGCCAAAGGTCCTGACTATCCAGTCCCTGGATAGTGGCCGGAGTGGCCACACAGGGGGCAGGGCAGCCCGATCCATGGCGCCTCCCTCAACCCCATCAGGGTTCTTGTTCAGAAACACCCGAGACACCTTCCAGGCCCCTTCAGCCAACACTCGACACAAAGCAGGCACCGGGACAAACCCCACTCCACACTGGAGCTGGGATCCGAGGTCTGACCCTCTGGTGCCCCCAGGGTTCTCTCTGCAGAGGAGCCAGACTGCAGGACCCCGGGCACTCTCAGGACACAGGGCTTCCCAGGTAGAGCGGTTCCTCGGTACCCACCACTTCACAGGGACCCCCGCGGCCTGCCGCCCGCCTGCGGCCTGCTGGACCAAGCGTTTCCCCCTCCCTATCCCTAATTATTCCCTGCAGCACCCAGAGAGACGTGAGAAGAAATCATGCTTCCCCAGCGACGTTTTGCACAGACAAGGGCGTGTTTTGCGGAGCGTGTTAGCGGACGCGACTCGCTGGGGAGCATGAGTCTGCGGCCCTTCGGCACCCCGCCACTCCAGGTCCATTTGGTCCCGCCCCTTCCTCAGGCCCCACGCTGATTGACAGGAACGTTTCGACTTTCCCGTCTAAGGCCTGGGCGCCTTTCTCGGTGGGGCAGGGCACCCCAGGCGGGGGCTGGGCTTGCGAACGTTGGGCGGGGCACGCTCGCTGCACGCGATTGCGCGTGCGCCGTGGGAGGGGCGGTATTAGCTGGCGCGAATCAACCTTTCCACGTTGAGCTGAGCTTTACCTGGAGCCAGGTATTCTAGCGTGTTTGTGGGAGATGCTGGGGAAGGAGACCAGGGCTGTCTTTCCCATACAGACTTGTGACATTACATTAGTGCCATTAGCTGTCCCCAGACGCTGTCCCAGGAGCCCTTGAAGTGGGAGGCCTGGCTTCAACCCAATCCCCTTAACCCTCTCAGCTCTGTGCCTTTGCCTCTCTTGTGAGGTGGGCCCGGGGAGCGCGCTGGAGGGCTCATCAGTGCGAGATGGCAGGAAGGTCCAGAGCCCACCCTCATTCCTGGAAGCCTGCCTCTGAGTGGAGTGAGTGTCCATCAGTCCCGCTGTCCCCCTATACCCAGGGTCCTCTAGCCTAGCATAGGCCACTCACAGGGCCACTGGAAGGCAGTGCATGCGGGGCACCTCCCAGATGCCCCTCTGGAGAACAGCTCAACCTCCCTGTGGCGGAGTGTGGGGCCCCAGTGGCCGTCTCTTCAGCTCACCGTGGAGAGTAGTAACTAACCCCTCATATCTAAGTCTGCCTCTCCCAGCATTCCAGTGTCCCCTGAGCACCTACCTGTTCTTCCTTTTTACAACGCTGCTCACAATTCAGAACCAGGCATTCAGGTCCCTTCCAGAAGGGAGCTCTGGAATGGATGCACCGTATGGGAGAGATGGCAAATCAGGCACAGGACGTCCAAAACATAACCGAGGGAGGGAGTCAGAAGAGCCCATTTGCTATGTCCCAAGTACTGTGCTTGCCCCCTTCCTTCTCTCCAGTTCTAGCACCACACTTGTCCCACAGGCAGGCTGATCATATTTCCTTGACAAAAATGGGGCATTGGGCTGGCAAAAACGAAAGGGGCTGTACAATGGCAACTCAGGGAACTGGATGATGTAAAGCAACCTGAGCAGGAGCAGAGCTCCAGCAACAAGTAAGTACTATGCAATGCCTATTGTCCGGGGCATAGTAATGGGACTTCATACATGACCAGGGGTCAGTTAAAGGAATTTTCGCACCTTAGGTGAAAACCAAATTTGGTGCCTCTATAAGCCCTGCTCTAAATTTCCTTCTTAAAACACATGCTGCTTTAATCATTCCAAGGCCATAAATACCCGATAACCCATAGAGTGCGAGAGATAACCCCCACAGTGTCAAAAATGACCTCCATAGTACTTACCTGTGTCTAGACCACACAGTGGTGTTCTGCTCCCTTGGAAAAAACAGACCCGCAGGCGGGGGTGGGAATCCTCTTCCCGGGGGCTCCTGTTTCCTCTCAGGGGGCAGAAATGGCAGTAGCAGCCAGGCCCCTGCAGTCAGTACTGGCAAGGGCTCTTTTTAATGTGGGTCAAAAGAAGCAGCTTCTCTTGGGCCCCAGGAACAAATGGGGCCACGGTAACTCAAATGCTGCTTTTGCTCCACATTTAAGGATGGTTTATTAAAAATGGGACAAAATTGACATTTATATGAAAATGACAGACAGTTGGGAAATTTAAAACAAAAAACAGTACTGTCCCATTTAAAATGGTGCTTATGGTCAGCCTACCTACAGGGGACTAAAATATTTATGACAAGGTTTAGTTCAGATCCCTCACTTCTCCAAGCCTTGTGCTCATCTGCACCCTATAACAAACACTTCTATATACTGTCATCAAGTCCCCACAACACAGTGAAAACTTAGTGGTTTTTAAAATTTATTTATTTATTGCTAGACTTGTGTTTTTAGAGAAAGAAACTGATTAAGTAATGTATCTCTGGTCATACAGACACAAAGAGGCGGTGCTGGGACTTGAACCTCGGGCTCTTCAGTGTGAGTGTACATTTTACACCCGATCCTTTGCCCTTGGTATGCTTGCACGTTGTTTGGGAAGATATAAAGCATGAAGCACAGAAATCAAACAAGGAAGAGCTTGCTTGCCATGGGCTTAAGTGGTGCTGCTCGTGAACAGAGGTATCACAGAGAGGGATTCTGGGGCACTCTTGCTCTGGGTAGGGAGACTTATTCCTCCCAACTCACCTCACAAGAGGCTGATGGATAAATCAAAGCCCCACTTACACCATTTGACAAAGAATTTGTCTTTTATTTTCTAACTCCAGCTTCTCAGATTTAGCCCTATTTAGGATAGTTAAACAACAAATAAGGGAGAGCCGCTTGTGTTCATCATAACTCCTTTAATTGTTTGAGATAGAAACTATAATTTAGATTATTCAAGCAAAAGCCTAATTTATTGATTTATATAATGAAAAGGCCCGGGCTATCCAGCCTTGGGCATAGCTGGGTCTGGGTGCACATACACTCTCAGCAGGACTCAGTTCTGTCCATGCCTTAGTTCTTCTTTCATGGTGTTAACTCCTTTCTCAGGTAGAGTATCTTCTAGTGGCAAGATTGCTGCTTGCAGTTCTAGTTTTGTAGTTTCTCTGCTTTTATTAACTTCCTTCCAAACAAAAAGATCCCTACCCACTCCCAATCCCAATTCCAATAAGGACTCTAATTGTTTGTTGTAGGCTCTGATTGAGTCATTTTCGATTTCAGCACAAGTCTCTCTATTCACAGAGAAGAAATATACTGAGTTACAGGCAGTGGGCTCAGCCAGCTCTGCAGTTTGATAGCAGTGCAAAGTGATCCCCCATGGGTGTCCAGGGTATCCTTACTGAAGGAAAGCACAGGCGTATAGGGAAAATAAACCACAAGTTCCTCTATACTCTATTTTTGGAGGAGTTGATGACACTGGTCAAAATGTAGAGAGAAGCAATAACTACAGGAGTAGGGGTGCACTTTTTGCTGGCAGCTGTAAAAACAAACACAAAGAGATGTTTTAGGTAGCAGAGAGTTTTTCAACTAACTCATTTCTGTTTTTAAACTTGGAAAATCTCCTAATAAAAATATTTAAAGTTAGCTACTTTAAAAAATATATTATCTTAGAATATGCATACTACCAGAATTCAGCTTACTCCTTTTGCATATGATGCACCAAACTGAGGCCCTAAGAGGTTAAGAGATTTACCTCAGGTTATCCAGAGATTTGGGGGCAGACTATCTTTACCTTCCATCTGAATTATCATCACCATAATCCCCATCTACTTTTCTTCATCTTAATTTTCTTTGTCTTCACCATTATGAGAGTTAACATTGATTAAGGACATAATTCTTTTTTAGGGTCTGTTTGAAGTATTTGCTGTAGTTTATTCAATTAATCCTCATGACCAACCTATGAGATAATCTCGTCCTCTTTTTTTTTTTAAGTTGATGAGACACAGATGTGAGGAAACGTGTAAAACATTAAACATTTAGTAAGCAGGGTAGACAAGCGTTTAAGCAAGGGCATTGTGGCTCAGCTTTGTATTTGTAACCGCTGTATTGTCTCTCCATATATTGTACATCTATTCATTAAATACTTTACTGCAAAGTGGGGAAAATGCGTTCAAACAGTTCTGTGTGTGTATGTATTGTGTGTGTGTGTGTGTGTGTGTGTGTGTGTGTGTGTATGTGTGTGCATGCTACCTACAGAGACATACTCTGCAGAGGAAGTATAGGAAAGGTCAGCAGTCAGTGTGGCTGATGGAACTAAAGCTGGAATACAAAAAGTTAACTTCCAGTATAACTAGTAAATGGGAAGACAATGAAGGTGGAGTTCGAAAAGTACTCTAAATAATCCAGCCTTGGCTGAATATGTAGGGTAGGAAAGAGGCTTGGGGTAGGAAGACATCCAATTCTGTGAGTGCCTGGGTATTTTTATCATATTGTTTAGGATGGCCAGATGCTGGAGAAATAGTTTTTCATTACTTTCACATAATTTGAGAAATCCCTTGAGTTTCCTGGAATTTCTATTTGGAATTCTATATGAGACAACAGTAATTTTCAAAACTCCAGTTTTCACCAATGAGAGTAGACAAGGAAAATTAATAGATATAACAGTTTAAACTTTCATCAGTGTTTGTATTAAAATTGTGTTATCTGAATCCTCACAGAGACTAGGAACCATTAATACCACTTAGCAGCCCATTCATTAGAAAAGGACTCATATTTATTTTGTTCTCTCTTCACTGAGAGACCCCACGAATCTCCAAACACAGCCTTTGTAAGTTTTTAATGGGATGAGATTCTTGTGATTTTTAATGGGATAAGATTCTAGAAAATATTAATAATGAGATGAAAAGGAAGTTTTGAATGCTTACATGTGTCAAGTACTGTTCTAACAATTTTTGCATACATTAATCTATTTTCTTACCAGAGTCTTATCAGGTTGATCTTATTTAAAGAAAAAAAAATGATTACCATTTTACAACTTACAATTTAAAGAAATTGAGACACAGAGAGACTAAGCCATTTGCCCATGTTGTCACTGTTAGGAACTGACGAAGTTAACGTGTGAAAACTAGGATTACTACAAACGATTGGTGTATTTTCTCTAGAAACATGCTTAAAATTTTTGGTTATATGAAATAAATTCCTCTTCTTTGTGATTCTAATGATACAGAACAGAGTATGTATTTGTGTGCCTGCAGAGTTTTGGCAGAGATTATTGTCCTGAAAAAAGTAACATTTAAGGAAAAAGCACTAACGTATTTTGAGTCTTCCAATGGGCATTAAAAGATCCATTTCTATGATAACCAGTATAATTCCATGAGAGATGAGAGAAGAATTAGAAGAGAAAGCTGTTTAGACTGTCATAATAATTTTTTAAATATATTCACTTCCTTAAACATGTTGTATTACCAATTGGACGTCTTGACGTTCTGAAGGTGACAGATTCCTGAAAACTCTTTGAGCTTGAGAAGTACAGTTAAGGTTAACAGATCCAATTTTGAAATGAATGAAAGGGCTGGAGAGGTTATGCTCTTTAGTCTGCTATCTCTTCATTGGAAGAATTAGTGTTCTGGCTGGGCAATTATAAAGTCTTTCTGTTGTCTTTCAAATCCCACCTCTGTTGGATGAAGAGGGAGCAAAGAGAGGAGACATAAGGCACCTCCTCATAGGGGCTTTTTAAAACATAGAATACCTTATGGTTTCTGTTAGTGAAAAAAAATGAAAATAAACGAAACAGTCTTCCCAGAGGATTTATTTTCCTAGGTGGTGCTCTTTGTGAATTCCCTGGGCTGAGCTTGCTTAGGAAAAACATAGTGGGCAGCAGCAGCTCTTGAGAAAATCAGTCTTGGTAGAGGTTAGTGATCATCTTCCTAAATTAGAAAATATATTATTTCCCTCCTGCCATTGTTCATGTATGGATCAATCCAACACCATTCCAGGATATTAGGATTAGTAGACTGTTATTTATCAGTTAGGGAAAATGACTTAAGGAAGTTTCCAGACAGGACTTACTCATTGAGAAAAAAAAACAAAACAAAACATTGCAGAGAAATAGCTTCAAGCATTCTGAAGTCAATCATACTTATTTTTGTAATCCATAGAGATAGACGGATAGTCGTGTTGTGCATTCCGTGACAATATAGCCTTTTTATCCTCAGCTAAAGTCGCTGTGCTCACTGCTAGCCATGGGCAGATAAGTCTTAGGAACGAGAGTCAAAGAAAGAAGGTTGTTGCCCCAGCTTGAGCTTAGCCGTCTCCCTCTTTCACCTCCCAGGTGTCTGGAGAGCCGTGGACTTCGAAGATTCTACAGTTCAGTTCTTGGACTATCATGCAATGTCTCTGACCAAAGTCTCTCTAATACTAGTGATAATGTTTTTCTGGCATTTACAACATCTAGTCCCAAAGCTCTACAAACTGCAAATTAGTGAATTCCTAGGAAAAATTTAGATTTGGTCGCTCACACTACGTGTGACTGCATTTAAACTGTGGTCACAGCTCCTTACTCTTGACTAGAGTTGAGGCTTCAAGACTATGTTCTCTTTCTAGCAACTGTTGAAATTATTTTTAGTTAATTGAGTTAAATATCCATTGCCCCAAGGCTCAGCCCACTCAGAGATGTGGAAGGGGATGCATCATTTATTTGTTCACTTTTGTTCACTTATTTAACATATATTGACTGAGCACCTCTAAGTGCCAACAGACTAAAGTTAATACTAGTTAACACTTGGGTACACCCTTGTGCCTCAGGCAGCTGAGACGGCTGGGGTATGGACCATGTCAAGTCAAAAGATGGTAGGGGGCACCAAAATAAATAAGGTTAAGACTTATTTACCATTAGTGATATGCAAGGGAATGTTAGTATTTTACTTAATTTTCAAATAGCCTATTGGGCTCTATTATGATGCTATGAGGTAGGAGAAGAAATAGAGAATTTAAGTAGCTTGACTGAGAACATAGCTAAAATGTGATATAAGTTGGCTATGAACCCAGACAGGGTGAATCTGGGGTGGAACTGCCTAGATTCCCTATCAGGTTCTTAAATACTATGAAGTTAGTTTCCTGCCCACAAAGAGCTTTCAGTACAATATAAGCTTATTAATTTCCTTATTAATTTCAAATATCCAGTCACTCCCAGAAGCTGGTAATATGCATGTTTATTCCAGCTGAGCCCTGGCTCTAAACTAAGCTAAAGCCGAGTCTGAGTACTTTCACCATAGGAAAGAAAGCAGCAATCATTAATTTGGGAGCATGGGGGGAGGATCCTGAAATATTTTCTTCAAGTATTTGTGTCAGAACATGAGTAATAGTTTCTAATTTTATCTATCTATAGATCTATCTATATATATATTGATATAGATGCAACCTATATCAATATATAGATGATATAGATAGATATCTTATATCCCTTAACTTCTTACTCATTGACATAAATATTACATGATTTTTCACTAGATATATTTTACTGTGCTTATTAACCTAGTAGAAAAATAATCTGTCAGATGTATGATAAAAATGAAGCAACACTGTCCTCTTCCAAACAGTGACTTGCTCAAATTTATTGTAAAGAACCCTGGAACCTGCTGATGAATATCATAGTTATTATTAAAATTTCTCTGCTTTCTTCATATTCTGCTCTAGTTAGTCTTTCTCCTCTACAGTCACTAATCTCTTGGGTCTGTGAGGAGATACTCATTTCTCCCTGCCTGCCACACTGCCCGGGAAAGGAGGGAAAGATTTGTAAAAGTCTGATGGGTCACCCTCTCTGGTCTGTGTTTGCAGAGAGGCCTAAGTGAGCAGACCCTAGACGTTGGTGTGGATGTCATTTGGAGGATTTCTGCAGCCCGACAGCCCTGAAATATGGAGAAATGCTGAGCATGAATTACACACAGCAACGTTGATGGACTGGTGGTAGATTCAGGAATATTTCAGAGATCGGCCCTGCAGCTGGGTTGCAGTACACTGTGAGTACGAATGAATGTGCCTGCGGATAAAGTGATAAGGGTGTTGTTCTTCCTGCAGATCACACAGGCCACAGCATTGCTATAGAGTGGCTGCTCTGTGAAATGGCCATGGCTGGCAACATGCAAGGATAAAATGTTTTTCTGAAAAAGAGCTTAACATTTTTTGTATTGTTATGTTTCCTATTTTTCCCTACTTCAGTTCATTTTTCACAAATCATCAGAGCTCTTACTGAACTATTGATCTAATTAATATTCCTTCTACTCCTTAAAAACTTCTACTGATTTCTCATTATCTGCAGTTTGAAGTTTGAAAGTTGTCAGCTGAGAATATAAGAGTTTTCAAAATCAGGGTCCATCAGAATATTCTCACCCCTAATCAGTCTGTTACTCCTCTCTTCCTCTTTCCTTCACACCCTACCTTTCAACCATCCAGAATTCTTGAGTGTCCCTGAAGATGCCAGACTGTTTGAAATCTGTGTAATTCAGAAATGCTGAATCTGCATTAAATGACTTTTCCTCTTTTCTTTCGTGGAAACTCATATTCCAACTTCAAATCCCAGTTGTTCCTTTATTGTGAAGCTCTCCTCACTTTCCCCAGACAGAATGAATAGTTTCCTGCATTGATCTGTCACAACCATTGCTTAAAATCTAGTGGATTGCTTAGTACTTTTGTGTGGAGGTATTTGTTCATATTTCCATTTCTTAGACGAAAAAATCCTCCTAAGATAGCAATTTTGCTTTATTCATTTTATATTACTCAGTCCCCCTATCCTAGTTCTGGCACATAGAAGAAAGTTAATAGATAATGAATGATTAAGAATAAATCTTGGGGTACACTTAGGTGGCCAGTGGATAAGTTTACCGCCTCTACTGGTGTGGTTCATATACATTCTAAGAACCTGGGTTTGTATCCCAGGGCCAGGGGAGCAACCAAGATGAACCATTAAATAAAAATAAATAAAATGCTTCTTCTTCCTCTTTCCTCCTGCTTCCTTGCTTGCCTTCCTTCCTGCCTGAACCTTTCTCATGAGGATGAAGGGGGTGGGGTGGTGGAGAATAACTCTTTGTTCCTGCTTTACTTTTTAGCATTCCTTATTCACAAAGTGGTCATGACCAAAAAAGTCTTTGAAGAAGAAGGTAAAATGCTGTATTTTATGCACTACCTTTTTCAGTGGAGATTTACTCTCTGTCTAGAATACCCCCTTACTAATACCTTTGCAGAAACACATTTTCCTAGAGGTAGTTGAGAACTAAGAAGAAAGGAGAAGCTAAGAAATAAAGTAATTTTTCTCTAATCTGTTAGTTCTACCATTCCCAAACACCAATTTCTGTGTTTTTGATTTTTTTCCTCTCAAGTCCGCTCAGAAAAAAATGACTTTTATGAAAGAGTAACCGCCTTTGATCCTGATAAGAACAGATTAAATTTAGCTCAGCAGGCTTGCACTGGTGGAATAGTGGTTAGGTCAGTCGCCTCCGAAGGATCACAGTCTACACACATCCCAATGACCCAGGTTTGCATCCCGGGTTTGGGAGGAACAGCCAATGTGAACAACTAAATAAAAATAAAAATAAAATAAAATACTTGTTCCTCCTCTGTTTTTCTACCTGCGTGCTTACTTGCCTTTATTCCTACCTGTACCTTTCCTTTAAAAAAAAATTTTACCTCAATAATAATACCTTTTAATAGTTGGCAGTTGTATGTGCTGAGGTTCCCAGTTGATCGCAATTGCAACCAGTTTCCTCTTGGATGGTAGCTCACATTCACAACTTCAAACAACTCATAGGGTGGGACGAGGACCTCCTTCTTGAGAGAGAAGTACTGTACAGGTACACCTAGGCAGGTCAATATGGTAAATAGAGTTTGGTTCCCAAACTCCTGTGCCTCTTCTCTTAGGAGGGAGGTAGACAGGAACTGACCAAATCGAAAGGTATCACCTATGGAGGCTCCCAAGTGGACATCATTTGCTTTATGATGCACATTATAACACAAAGAGTCATTCCTCCTGTCAGCCTCCTTCCTCAGTAGCTGGATTGCTGAGGTCAGATAGTAGTGTAGGTATTTGAAATGGAATGAGTATTTGTTTGGCTGTGGAGACCTGCTCATGCTGGTCATAGCTCTGGAGAGGTCAGAACGAACATTGTTGTTCAGTGTATAAACCAAGATGGCCACAGCGTGTGTAATTATCATGTCCTTGGGGAGAGCTTTGGCTTGGTTCAACCAGGTCAGGTGAGCATTCTGCCATATCCTGGAGTAATTCCTATGGATTTCTAGTTCTTTCATGAAATAATCCCCCTCATTTAGCTTCTGCATGGTTTGCTGGCTACAGCCTTGATACTGGTCATCAAAGGAGCCTGGCGCCAAGTCAATGTTGCTTTTAGCTGCAACCTATAAGAAAAGAAGAATCTTGATTTTAACTTTTCAAATCAGTTGGTGAAGATGGTTGCAAATTTGCTGTACTATAGAAAGCCAAATCTTCTCCTTAAAACCACCGTTTGCTGAGGTGTCACTCATAATTATGATACTTCATCAGTGGCCTGCTCTAGAGATTGAATTTGATAAATATTACTGAAAGTTCAAAATAAAAGCAACTAATATTCCTAGGGAGGAGTAACACTGTGTGTATCACAGGGTTTTTGCATATTGATTTAGCTGGAAGAAAAAAGTGAATAACCTTAAAGTTTAATTATACTTTCTGTTTCCTCTACTGATCACCTTTATATAGTCTCATGGGTGTTTTAAGGAATATCTTTTATAAGTAAATAAAACCTATATAAAGTCTTTGAACTTTGAAAAAAAAAAGGGCTTTAGAAATGAATAATGTTGTATTCTCCAAGGCGGGCCCCATGTAACTAACAGTCCTTTCCTCTACTAGGATCTGAAAGTATTGAGATAAAAGAGAGAAGAGGAGGGCTAAAATACCACTTTTACCACTGAATTGAGGCCCTGTTGGCTGCACATTTTGTCTCTTAAGACCGGCAGACTTGTGAAGAGTGAATCCAGGAGGCACACCCCCCCCACTAACAGATGACCTCTACCGTGGCCGCCTAGCTCAGCTTTTCCTCACAGGGCCTCACGTCAGTGCCGCAGGCTGGCTCCCAGGAGGATGAAGAGCAGAGTCAAACTTAGCATACCCGTTTCTTCCTGACCTTTCTGATAGGGGCATGGACAGGGACCGATTGGATAGCGGTCAGGAATGTGCCTAGGAAAGACCTCCTTTGGAAACTGGGAAAATGACACTGTCTTCTAATCAGGAGCCAATTGAGGATACTTATTGACAGCCAGTGAGTGTTAAACTGAAGTCAGAGCTCTGAACAAGACTTCATTAAGGATGATTGGTCCATTATCTAGGGACATATATGAATCATTGAAATTCTAGAATGTTTCTTTCTTCACAAAGAATGATGCTTTTCCAATAAACATGATAATTAAGGAATATATTGAAAGATCCAATTTCACGAAATGTCAAGGATAGTGTGACTACAACTAAAAAAGCATACTGTTTGGTATTTTTACTGTTATTTATGGTGAAAAGTCATTTAACTGAGTAGAAACTGGAGCAAATAGGTAAGACTGTTTAAATGGGTTTAATAACTATGGCATGTTTAAAAATCGATCTACAGACACTAAGCAAAAACAAAACAAAATCATTAATATCATGTTCTGTCAAATATCATTAAAATTAACCCTGAAACTGTTACTATATTACTAGATCTCAATTACATACTGTTACCTCTTAACATTAGGCAATTTTTCATTATCTAGAACTTTTTTAAGTTGCAATACTTCTTATGAATTGATCCATACAATACAGTCTAAAGTGAAATAGACTTGTTTAAATTTGCATTTTTTGTCCTATAACAGCAGTTGTTTAATTTAAATTTTATGGAGAATCAAGATAATAATACAATCCCTCTGACTTCCATAATGCCAAATGTATCAACTATAAAGAATTGCAAAATTCTAATGATTGTTTTCAACATTCACTAGCATTATTTGTTAAAATGCCAGTGAAATGAGATCTCAAGTGCCTACAGGTCACTTAGAGGTTGTCACCAGAAGAGTGATCTGTTGGAACATTAACCATAAAGAGGCCACCTCCTCAACTGAGTCCTACCTGGGAACTGCCGGCAGGTCTCTGCAGCCCAGAGAGCAGCAGCAGGAGAGGCAGCTGGTCTGGGAGGAGCCACGTTCCCATGATGGTTGCTGTAATTGCTGAGGAAGAGTCCAACTTCCCTTGGTCAACGGACAGTCAGCGTTCACTTGTCTTAAAAGTACTTCTTCGCTCTTGCAGCTTTCTCCTGAAATATGTTCTCCAAGTTCTATAGGATTTTCTCTGGGCAAGTCTCAGCAAGCACTTGCCTTGTTCACATTGATGTTGAGACTTCTGTGAACTACCAAAAACTAGCACTTTTTCTAAGTGGAAAAAGCTGGAAGCTCCAGCCTGTTTGCAAAGCTGAAATCTAGGAAGTAACCAGCCTCCTTCCCCAAACAAGGGACTCTAAAGTGAACCCAAGTTATTTTCCCGTTAAGAGCGCCCCAATCTATTCTGTAAGTTTGGGGAATTCCAGAGGTTTGTAAGGTCAGGCTCAGTGGCCCAGCCTTTATTTTCTCAGGAAGGCAGGAAAAAGCATGCAGTATGCAGTGTTTGGGGCCAAACAGCATTATCTTGAGCGCCAGGCTTCCATTGTGAGTGATATGATAGGCTCATGCAGGGCCACTGGGCAGTGCCCCCTAAGGTAGGTCAATGTCAGGCTCATTGGTGCTGCGGATAGACTGTGCCCAGAGAGAGCAGCATGGAACAGCTTGCTTTTCAGCATGACTGTTGACAGAAGGCCCTCTTGTCAGTTTTCCCACAGCCCTTTGACATTCTGCAATCCAGAAGTGTATCTAAGAGGGTCATAGCTCTTTTCTGTTTCTCTTCTGAAGACATCAGATCTTCTATCCACACAATTTCCGTCTATAGTGACTGCTAATGACTTTTGTCAGAATACAGCCTCTGAACAGCTGACATCAGTCAAAGGCAGGCTCCTGTGAGTGAGACCCAGCCAGCCCATGTGTCCAATTAAACATGCTCCTGAGTCGGAACATTCTTCCTCCAGCCCAGTTCTGGGCATAATTGTGGTTTTCTTGCAAATCTCCCCCAATTATACTTCCTGCTTCATTATTTTAACTTTAGAGGGAAACTAAATACTGTTCTTAGAAATTCTGGGTTTCTTTTTATCAGTACCCTTAAAATACTTTTTAACCTCAATGTTCTGATTATCACAGCAGTTCTATCTTATTATAAAAGTTCAGAATATCTAGAAAAGTATAAGGGAGAAAACAGAATTACCCCTAACTCATCACCCAGAGAAAGACACTATTTAGATTTAGATTTTGGTTACACACACACACAAAACACACACATTCTAGCACTGATATAGTAAGTAATTTAATATAGTTTTCCCTGAAAATTTTAATGTTAGCACACCCCCATATAATTTAAGACTTATTGAAAATATTACTTTTATGGATGCAAAATATTTCACTGCAGGTGAAATGTAGTGAAATATGGGATGGATCCAGGAGTGTTCACCATGGAAGCAGATGGATTAGTGAATAGGAAAGAGACTATAGAAGAGAGTCTTTACACCTCAGTTTAATTGTTGGCTCTACCACTTCCTTAATCATTGACCTTGGACAAGATACTTGGCCTCTGTTCCTCAGTTTCTTCATATGCTAACTGGATATTATTTTAGTACTGACCTCATTAAATGCTTTGACACATTCAGAATCCTTAAACAGTATCTGGCATTGTTAAAGTGTTCAATAAAAAAAAAATCATTATTTGCACCAAAGATTATTGAGTAAGTGTCTTTAACTTGTTTTCAGCTTTTACTATCATAAGCAACAATTTGTCAGCATGCTTTGGGCATAAATCTGTGTGTACTTCTCTTCTGCAGTTTTAACATAATGCAGTTCTAGAGTTGTAACATCACATTTTTCAGACCTAATGGAAAAACCTGAGAAGTATATAAAAATATCCCTTTAAGACTTAAAAAATTTTAAGACTCTTCAGTATCAGCTCTTCATTTGGGATACTGAGGGGTCATAAGATAAGTAGGATGGGGTATGGGTCTAGTTCTGCAAGCTGCTGGCTGAGTTAACTTCAAAGAAAATAAGCACGCTGACCTGAGCCTCAAGTCCCTCAACATTATGGAGTTGTCAGAAACAGATGAGGTAATAATTACCTTTTACTGAGAATGAACTGCGCTTCGATATCCTTTAGTGTGTTATCTGTATGACAACTATGAGGAGATAGTGTAATTTCCACTTTGTTGCGTTTCTAGAGACTCCGTGAGGTTAAGTAACGTGATCACAAGTACTTTACTCTTACCCCTGTGTCCCTATTTCCAAACACTAAATGTTTGTTAGAGTCTTTTTATTATTGCCCTCAAAGGTTTTGCTAATTTTCCTAACGTGACTGCCACTTGCAAAATAAGACACTAGGGGGAAGCAGGAACCTTGGTAATCTTTTCATACAACTTTTCCTATAAAAAGTTTTCAAGTGAATTTAAAGGGAGGGAAAGGGAGAGGGGAAAGGGAGGGAGAAGAAAGGGGAGGGGAAAGGTGTCAGAGAGGAGAGAGGGAGAGTGAGAAGGAAACAAGAAATCTGTAGGGAAAGACCAGAGATTTCGGTGTACATGCATATTTTGGATTAAAGGAAGAAAAGGTCTTCTGACAATGTTTAGAATAATTCAGAATCATCTTTTATCTTGAGGGCAATTTTATTATCAATCCCTAATTGAAATTTTATGATCTGCACAGTTATCATTGATGATACCCAGTTTTTTCAAAATACAATATGTGCGCTGTCTTGGGGTTAAAAGGGATTAGTGATTTCTGTAGTTGCACAGACCTGTGTTGGAATTTGCTCCCTTTGTTTTCCTAGCATCTGTGAATGTGAGCAAGTCGTGTTAGTTCTCAGTCTCATTTTCTTCATCTTTAAAATGGAAAATATAACTCCAGTCTTTTATTTTAATATTTTTTGAGGTAAATTTGATTTACAAAATAAACCTCTATATACAGGTTCACCATTACTGAAATGTATGCCAGCATACTCTGCCCACTACCAAATTGCCAAAAGTCTCCCCTGGCATTCATTTGATTCACCATCCCTTGCTCCCACTCCTATCCCCTGCGCTGCTGGTAACTTCTGTTGTCAGTGTCCGAGGTTTGATTTTGGGTAACACCAGTCTTGCAGGGCTGTGTTGAGAATGCAGTTGAAGTACTCTATGAAATATCATGCAGTAATCCCTGAACTATACTGTCTCAGAAGCAATTGATTAATTTCTATGAATTTCTCATGAATTCTTGAGAGAGAGAGAGGCCTTAGTTCACTTCCTAGTTCTATTACTTCCGTAATATTTGCTCTTGGGCAAGGCACTCTGTTCCTCAACTCAATACCTTTCCAAATGCTGCTGACTCCTAGCAGGTGCTCAGAGCATGTTGTCTGTATGCTCAGCTCAGATGTTTTCATGCTAATAGCACATAGATTGTTGAGCAAAGTAAAAGCGAATTTTCATTATTTTAAATAATATATATTAAGACAAGATTTGCCAGCCTTCTAGGCTAAATTCTAGACATTCCGGTTTCCTAAAGCTACTTTCAGAGCATGTATTGACATAATCCCTGGAGGGACTTGCCCAAAGAGAAATTGTATCTTTTGCTTTAAGCCTCCATGTTTTGGAGTTTCTTGGAAGTTTCTGTTCAGATGTTGTTGAATTCCTTCTTATCTGTGTCAGTCTGACTGCTAGAAGTCATTGTAACCAAAGGAAAGTAGTTTATTGGACACTCCAAAGTTTAGTGGTCTTGTAGTCAGACTAGAACCCAGAAATCTCCCTTAGAAGGAAAACCTCAATCACAGAACCAAGTTCTTGACTCTTCCAGAAAGGAATTCAAGGAGATGTCAAGGAAAGTTAGGGTTTAAGAAAAGATTTATTGACAAAGTGAAAGTACAAGAGAGAAATGCCTGTGGGTGTGCGAACTGACTAGAGTGACTTAAGTTCCAATACTAATAGTTTGATAGAAGGTATGTGTCTATTTCAGAGCACAAATAGAACTGACTTGAGTTTTTACTGCTTTTCTACACATAGCATTCAGCATTCAACCAAAAAATATGGCAGATACACAAAACCAAGAAAAACAATTCACTGTTAAGAGATAAAGCAATTCATAGAACCAAATGCCGAGTTGATCCAAACATCGGAGCTATGAGTTAGGAACTTCAAAGCAAGTATGATTAATAGATTCAAGACATTATGAAAGTTTGTCCAGTGTTTTTCTAAAATCTTGATATGGCATATACCAATCCTCTTAATTCAGCTACTATTTTAAGAGTATCTATAGTCACGTTCATTTTCTCTTTAAAACTACTTGAAGGCTATTTCATTAGAACCTAGTCTATAAATAATTTGAATTTCTTTATGTGTACCACCATCTCCTTTGTTTTGCATCATTCTCTAAATTCTCTCCACTTGGTGAAAGTTCTCCTAAAATATTCTGTATAAATATGTTTATTTAATTTGCTGCTTGATTTGATTTCCATTACTTCTGCCTATTTCTCTCTCTCTGCCTTCCAGTTCACTTGACACAGTAGGTGTCTCATGGTCCATATTATTTGTCTTCTTATGACATATGTTTGCTTGATTCTCTCTCAAACCTGAAACTTTTCTAGACTTGAACTTTGTTCTTGTTTTTTCCAGTTCCTATTACTTGTACATTTTGGAGCTCCCACTATGAATCATATCAATGTAGTAATTATAGTTTCATGTATTTGTACTAGAATTTGAGATAATTTTATTATGAAAACAAGTTCTATGAGGTTAAATGGAGAGAGGAACTTTTGGTTTAGATGAGCCTTTTGAACTTTCCAAGTGAGCCTAAGTAACTCCTATGTTCTCTCTATACTTAGTGGATAATTGTGTTGAGAGCTAACTCTCTCTTTGTTTAAGTGTATATGCTATGGAGAGAATGGGCAGTATGTTTTTAAACGTTTGCTTTTGTCTTCTCATCTCAGTGAATTTCTACTCAGTATGTTATCATTGTTGCTCTCAAAGGCTGTGTTTCTGCACTTGCAAATGGGATTCTGCCAATACAAGCTGACAGCTTGTATGCTATTTTTAAAGGCTAGGGCTACTCTGTGCTGACTTTTCTTTGTCCCCAGAAGTGATAAGCAATCTTGTTTCCTCAACCTCTTTACTTTTACTTCTATTTCTAGTCTGGTCTACCCTCTTATTTCTTGTCATAAGTCAAAGCCTATGGGACTACAATCCTTAGAAAACCATGTCACCAGTCTGATTTAATATGCAATTTAGATCAAAAAAATATTTAAGTAGTATTTTCAGGGTGTAGTCTTTGTGAGGGCAGAAACCTTATCTTTTGTTCATTGCTCTGTCACTTAACGCTTTTTCAGTGTCCATCACCTAGATAGACCCTCAATAAAAATTTTTGTTGACTACATTTTTTGGTATGTGTAAATAAAACTATGCTTTCCAAATACATGCTAGGCATTTTCTAATATATTCTTACTTAATCATCCCTATGAGCTGTCAGTAAGAAACTAATTATAGTGTTATTTTTGTTAACAGTTGCGCATATTGAGATTCAGATAAGCAATGTGCCTTGCCTAACATTGCTCAGCTAATACAAAGCAAACAAAAAATTTAAAGCTGAACTTCTGACTGGTCATCAGTGAGTATTTTGCACAGACTACACTGTGTTAGAAACCTGAAGGTAAAATAGCAAAACCACCATTTGTGAATGCTTTCTATGTGCAGATATGGTGCTACATACTGTTTGAATGTGCTAAGTCTCATTGACTTTCCCAACCACCCAGGTTTACTGATGAACTGAATCAATCCCAGCAACATCCAGCTTTGTTCTTGTTTCTGTTCTCTCTGTTCCCCAGATCCTTTGTGGGGTGAGAGAAGTGTGGAAGCATTTGCTTCTTTTGTCTTCACTCTCCTGACTTGTGTTTATCACCTCCTATATTCTGAATTTACTTTTCTGAAGTGATAATATAGACCTTCCCCCCAACCCCACCATATCTAGAGGATTTTTCTGTGTTTGATTTTTGTGCATCTGAAACTGTTGTACCCAGTGGCTCCTTTCTGTCTTAGTTTGCTTCTCTGAACTTGACAGGGCTTGTCAAGTTCACATACCCTAATAGGCTAGATCCAGTCTGGATGAATTCAGGACACAACTTGAACATTTCTTGTTCAGCTCTATAGTCTTGGTGTATAAATTGTCAGTAACATCATCTCTGTCTTTGATCTGTGCATGATCAAAGGACATTTTAAGAGACAGGAAGATGTCGGCTTCAGGTCTGATTTGACATATTCTAGTCTGATGACAGTGAACATTATTTACTTCCCCTCTCTGACTCTCAGATTACATTTTTGGGAAATAGACATAAAACTATTTACTTGAAATGGTCATTATTAGGATTGAGTGAAGAATGTTTAAACAGTGTTTAGAACAGCATCTGTTACAGCGGGAGTGCTCAATGAATGGCAATTATTACTGTAGTTTTACCACAATTATTATTATTATTGGAAGGACACTGGTAATACCCAAAGTGATATCTTTATTGTGTTTAGTTCTGTAGGCTAATCATCAGGTCAAACAAGTGAAGAATCACTTATCTGTACAATAGTTTCCTGACAAAGGCTCTCAATTTTCACACACCTGTGTTAGTTGTATTCAGTCACTTGGGTGCTTAGTAAAGATCTTTCGGAAATGTGCAGAGGGAAAAGAGATTTAAGTATTAAAATGAAAGACTTTAGGATACTTTTAAACTTTAAATTATATATTACCTTTATGTTGTAACTGCTCAACATTTATTATGGCTCACTTTTCCTTTTTTAAAGCAATCACAAATATTGTAAAGATTATTTTCATAGAAGAAAATATCTATACATTTTACAAGTAGATGTTTTATGAATTCAATATTTATTTGTAAACCTGTTAATTGAAAGACTTCATTTTAGTATTCAAATGTAGAGAGTAATAAGAATATTTTAACTGAGATATAACCAAAGTTTTCTGGATCTGGAGTACAGTTTCATTCCTTAATTAGTAATGTTTTTCCTTAATTAAAAAGATATGTCTTTAAATGTTGTTTCAGACTGGAAGGTTTTTGGGTAAAACCATAATTGCTGTCAAGGAAAACATAATTTTCCAGCCAACTTAATATAACCACACAGTTCTACATTCATGTCAATTGTGTACAAAAGCAGAACTGTACTGTAATATTGAGAAGGAAAGTTTTGGTCAAGCTAGGGCCTCTGGATTTTGACTGTAGTTGCATAAACATTGACATTTTGTGACTAATGGCCAGGAAAACAGCTACTCACACCAAAAGTTCAGCCTCAGCGTTGTTCATTTATTGACCTAGCAGAATGACTTATTATGATTCTCCCAGTGCTTTGAGTTATGAGATTCTAGAGCCAATTGGGTCAGGAAAGGTGGGCCAATAAGCACCTGGTCTTCTTTGCTTACTTACTTGTGCCTGACCTTTCCTAAACTGAATAAGGGCCTGGCTTCCAGGCTCGAGCTAGGGGTAAATCTGAAAAGACAATTGCATATGGAGAAATGATATATTGGCTTGAATGTATCAGGGTACTCATCAGTAACTGCAGATTCATTTCAAAAGGAGATTCTTTTAAAATATTTTTATTTGTTGATTATCTTGGCTGTTCTTCCAGCACCAGCCTGCAAACCCAGATCCCTGAGAGGTATGTGGACTGCACTCAGCCAGAAATGGCAGACCAAACCGCTACTTGACCAGGGCACACCTTAAGAGGAGAATTTGAGGGTGATGTGGTTATGAATTGATGGAGTCAACACAGTGTTTCCTTTTACTTAGAAATAAGGGGAGAGAGTGGAGTGAAGGGCAAACAAAAGGAAATCAGAGACACTGGAGAAAAACAAATTTATTTTAGTATTTTACCTTTTGTTGGTCCTTTTTCTGATGAAGTGTCTCTTTAAGAGATATTTAAATTAGTATATTTTAAAATTTCTATGTATAACTTATAACATAGGAAAGTTCTATTATAAATTTTTTAAGAGGAAGGCAGGCAGAAAAAGAGAGGAAGAGGAGGTGCTTATTTGTTTATTTCTGGTTGTTGCTCCATCCTGGGTTTTGAACCTGGTTTCCTGGGCTTTACATGAACTGTGCTCCAGACACCAACTTAACTACTGAGCCACCAGGACTCACCAGGAAAGTTCTATTTTAAAGAAATTATTAGACAATGTTTTAAAAGGAAATGATTTATGAGGTAGTAGAAAGTGATTCACTACGGTATATGTTTACAAGTTCTACAGGAAGTATGCAATAGTGTAGATAAAAATATATAACCTGGGTTAAGAATTCTTTTCATACATGTTTTTCATACCTCATAACTAAATAGGTACTTAGCAGTTTAAAAACTCTTATTATTCAATTTAATCTTCATAATAACCATAAAGTAGGCAAAACAGATTTGTTAGCTTATTTCCTCGTGAGAAAATTACAGGTCAAATTAACTAAATGGACTGACATAACAGGTAGTTAATGTATTAGCACTGGGTGGGGCCCACTCCTGGTGTCTACTGTCTGTGCCCACATCATTTCTACTACATCACACAAATTATAGCAAAATGAAATGTGTAATACGTATTTACAGTAATATGCTTTTTTAGTTATGAGACACAGATGCTTAGAGACTAATAGAAATTCTCTCCTTCCTTGCCAGACTCTTACTTGTTATCTGCCTCTGACCATTTAATTTATTTCTAGAGCTAAGCTACAGTGAGACATAAAGGATGAAATCACTTATCTAAAAAATAAAATCCAGGCTCCAGATATGCTCATCTCACATATATCTGCATTTTAAGGAAGACTCAAGATGTGAGCCTAAAATGCCACATAGTAACTTGGTTTACTTCTGTGACCATTCACCAACCTAATAGTTCAGTTACAATCATCTCATTTACTTGTCCTCACGTGTCCTTGTGTGTGCAGTCTGTTGTTGAGTACCGTACTTCAGTCTCTTTTACATCTGATAGGGTATTATCCTCTCCCTATTCTGAACAGAGTGGGGCCTACAGCTGCTTTCACGAATGAAATATTGGCTTCAATGGCTCTCCCCTGTGACATAGATTTAATTAGTAGGACAGTAAGACTCGAAGATCCATCTGCTCTGACAGTCCACTCCAGGAATCTCCTTTCCTGTGTCCCTGTGGTATTATTGTCGTGTTTTAATATTTCCTGATGAGAAGGTCACTCCAACAGCCCTTATCAGATTTGAACTTATTTCTTAGATTTTAAATTCATCAAAACACAATTGTTCTCCCTGTCTTTTTTCTTTTCCTTGTCTGTCTTTCACCTTTCCCATGTTATGCCTCCTCTGTATGCTTGTGTCTAGATGTCATATATTCCTTCTGTGCTTTAAACCAAGCAGTACTCATTTCTTTAACCACTGGTCATATCGCTTAGTTTTAGGAATGTTTTCTTTCAGTGTTTATTGTCCTCTAGACATAGTGCCCTTGATCTCCAGAGCCCATCTCTGGCCTGTGAAGTAGAGTCACAAAGTGAGGCAGAACAAAGATAAACAATTAGCAGCACATACATCTGACTTTCTAAGGGGGCATACTGGTTATAGAAGTTGTAGCATGAGGGGAGGTCAAACAAATGAAGGGGGTCCACTCTTCTAATTTTGGCACTTTTTGGTTTTAGTGACTGGGATACAGGAAGACCTGGGAGGGATATGGAAAATAAGTCCTGGTTTGAGTAAAGTGCAGGTCGGGTCGAGGTGGCTTCCACTTCATGTCCTTTCCAGGAGTAAGTCCATTCTTCCCAAAGAACGCATGTCTAGGGAAAGCATCAGCTAATGATGAGTCACAGAAACAAAGCCTAGTGGGGACACCCAGAATCCTTCATTTGAGCACATCCATGCAATTCTTGACTTACTTTGCATTTCATCTTGTAGTTGAAGACAAAAAGAAGGCAGTTTGTCAATTCTTATTGGCAGCCCAGATCGCTGTTAACAGAGCCAGAGAAACTTTGTTGGTACTATATTTTGGGGTGGTTTCACATAAAAGATCTGGAAACTTGGCAGTTTATACAGATAGAGACCAAAAAAACATTGTTGGATACATAGGACTAACTCTAGAGTTTGAACATCTAAAATATCTCACTTACCTGTCAAGATCTCATTTAATATCTACAAGTAACTTGTTTTTAATATGAGGAAATAAATCCTGTCATTGTTTAAAGTTGGAAGGTATGGTGCAGCAGCAGACACAGGCCTGAATTACTTTCAGGCTTTCTAACTGCAGCATTTACAAACCCAGTTCAGCTTGTGGAAAACCATGGACATATTTTGGTTTGGCCCAAAACCTTCTTTTCATCTTCTAGGTCACTGAGTGCAAAGAAAAAAAAAAAAAAAAAAGCATTGTAAATATTTTTGAATCACAGGTTTATTTTTTCCTCTTGCAAAACTAAAATTGAATAATTTTATTTTGTCCAAGGGATCTAATTTGTTCTGAGACCAGAAACTGATTATCACTTAAAAATACTTTTTAGGCTGATTTCAAACATGTGACTTTGTGATTCTCAAAGAAATCATATCAGAAACTGAAAGATGACTGCAAAGGAAGTTTTTGTCCCCTGTACCTTTTATAGCATTAGGGTTGGGGCTTTCTATAACAAATGAAGCAGTGGATTCGGTCCATTCTGGTTTGTTCTAGAGAGATAAATCAAGGACAAAATGTTTAAGTTGATTCAATATAAGAAAAATTTCTGTCCTAAAATTTAAATACCTAAAAGTGAACAAGGACATTATGTGACCTAGAGTACTTTACCACACTTTGTTGTATTTTAATATATTACATATTATATTGATTATTTTAATATATTAAAATTATATATAGCTTTTACATATGTATATGCATATTTAAAACATATATTAAATTGTAAATAACTTTTGTTAAGATACTGGTTGGAACATCATTCCTTAGAATACTCATTTGAGACACATTGGTCTAAATTTACTACATTTTTGTCTTCCAATTCTTAAGTTCCTTTTTATGTTTTCAGATAGATGGTGTTGTATGTCCCTATACTTCTACTAAACTTTGTAGTTTGAGCCACCTTTTCCTGGAAACATTGGCTACTCAGTAGAAATTCATTTAGCAGTTAGTGAAATGTTCTCTCCTTAATCTCAGCTCCATCATAACTTCTTTGGGATACTTTCATGCTTGAGGTATATTTCACTCCTAGGAAGAAATATGATCTTCTCTGAATACTCTTAAAACACAAGGCCATTATTTTTTAGGTGCCTCTTCAAGATTCTTTGTAAAGGGGAAAGTTCCCTCTCAAAATGTTTAAAAATGTGTATCCAAATGTGTGCAGATTGTTTCCCGACTTTATTGCAGTTTTTGTGACCTAAAGGAGTGGTCGTTATCCTTAAATGAAACGGATGGAGACAGACTTTATGCATTGCTCTCTCCAAAGTAAAGGAGTCAGAGTATTTCTAGGCAAGCACCATAAAAATCTCCTGTGTTAACTTTAAAAAGAGCCCATTTCTTGAACAGTATTTTTCAAAGCTTAACCTCATGTTTTAACAACCCCAGATGACTTATGTTCCTGGCTTTCTTATTTGTTGGTTAGCTTTCAATGCGTGAATTCAGAGAAGTGAAACATGGAAAAAAACCCCAACGGGTCATCCAGTTCATGTCTTAAAAGAAATTAACAAATGATTCTTAGAATGTAGTCATTAGCATCAACTTACTGGAGGATAGTTGAAGGATTGCATTTTTTAATAAAAAAATTGGGGCCAATTTGAATCCTAGACTGACCATATCCTACTTCTCAATCTGTGTGACTGTGTGTATGCATATATTTATACATTGAACAAAGCCATGACATATATTCTGGCTTTTTAACATTGAGCCGAAAAGGGAAGGGGCTTGTACACCTGCGCTGACCAGTTTGTGGAAGTGAGCTCTTTCTGGAAAGGGATGTGATGGAGACGTTGCTTTCTTCAGTGAAGGGGAATTATAAGAGGAGAGTCTGCCAGTTGGTAACCACTAGCTGCCAGTATCTGAGGGATTGAGTGCTTGAGGCTGGGGAAGGGATCTGGGCAAAGCAGCAGAGCATCACTGACAATCCATGCTTGCACTTTTAGGTTTGCTTATTCATACAGAATGTTCTAGGAACAGTTTTCCTAGGATTCAAGTCAGTAAAAAAAAAAAAAAAAAAAAAAAAAAACTATGGCAGATTTTAGTTACACTTTCCTGGATGCTGTGCTTGTTTTATAAACTTGTACTTCCCAGTTTTCACATGGAACTCTTTCTTCTTTGCTAACTCTACAATTTTGCCTTTGTTATATTTTCGTGTTTGAAGTCTTCTTCACTCCCAGGGGCAAGTCAAAATATTGTTGAAAATTAATCGGACAAGCTGGAAGCCCTGCTGCTGAAGCTTATTGCTAGTCTTTGTCTCCCTCTGTAACTCCCTGTTCTCAGTGACCTCATTCTGTTAGCACATCTGGTGGTGGAGATGTCCAATGTGATAGTGAAATAGAGCCCTGTTCATGAGAGTCAAGAGCTGGTCACCATGTCTTTGACTGATATGCTTGAGCCTTCACTGTCATATTGAGCCAAGAAACTGAAGAAATGTTCCAGTGGATTACCTGGGTTGAATGCGTTTTCCCTTCTTAGGTCAGAAATGTCACTTCATCCTGATGAACATGCTCAATTTCTCTTGTTAGGAAAGATGACTCCTTCACATGTTAACTCATCTTTAGTGTGAAGAGCCTGAGCACCTAGGCAGTTTAAATGGGCCCTTCCCATGTCCCACGTGAAAGTGTTCTCTTTCTGTGAGCCAGGATTTTCAGGCCCACAGATACTAGGACTGTATGGATGGAAAAAAAATTTCCTCAACTGGGTTATAAAATATGATAGAGAGCTGCTCTTAGTTCTCATATGCATGTATTCTACATATTGGGGACACACCATTATACTTGATTGTTTAGGGTATAGAAACACCTAGATAAAGGCGCCTCATTCTTGCAGAGAAAGCAGAGTGGGTTAATGTGTTCTGTTTTCACTTAACCTTAATTGCCAGGAATTCTTACTGGTGGTGGTAGAAGGGGTGCATATTTGTCAATAGTCACACAAATAGAAATGTCTGAGTTCTAGAAGAAGGCCATCTAGGATTAAATAGAACCGTAGTTCACAAATAGAAAAATGGGGGCAATCTGAGAAATATTTTTTGGGTTCCAAATCAAAATGCATTCATAATAGAATTTATTCTTACAAGTTCTATATAATGGTAAAGAACTGGGCCAGAGCATCAAGGTTAAATAACTGAAGGAAAGGTTGCTAGTGATGGACAACAACAGTACTTAGAACTCAGATCTAGAACAACAGATTGCTTGCAAACTTATACTGAAGAGGTAAAGATAAGGATGAAGATATTGCTTGAATAGACCATAACTACTATACCTATAAAAGCATGTAACTGTAATTTAATTTTAATGTGGATAATTTTATGACTAAATAAAAATATGAATTCCAAAGCTAGTTGTGCACAAAAGCTGAGATCACGAACTTCTAGGCCTTGTCTTCTGAACTACATGCTTTGTCAACATAGGTAGATCTGGCAGGTAGAGAAGAAATGAGGTCCAAGCTGCCCAGCACTTTCAATACTGTTTAGCTGTAAATCCTGCTGGCTGCTTTCAAGGTAAGTGGAAATCCATCAGATGAATCGCCTTGCCATTTCTCAACCTGCAATGGATAGTATATTATAGTTATAGTACAATAGAGCAGAAAGTAGAAATAGCTAACAATTATATCACAGTTCCTTCATGCCAGCATTATTTTGGCACTTAACATATATTCATTTATTAATGGTTAGAGCTCTAAGGTGGACAATAAAATCAGCTTATTTTACAGATAAGGAAATTGAGGGCTGGCAAGAGGAGTTCACTAGCCCTTGAAAGACACAGCTCTAAGTGGTAGAGATGAGAGGCCTAATTACAGAATCATTATTCTCAAACACTGTGCTATCACCTCATGTATCTTAGCTCTAAAGAACTGAGATATCAAAAAAGAACTAAGAAGATAGATAATTTTTTGACCAAGATGGGAAATATATTAAAAATATCTTCATCAGATTGGAAAGAATGATTATAATATGAGGTTGGTACAAATATATATTGACCATTCACCATTTTAGAAATATGTCTTTAAATAATTCAATTTTAAGAGGTAGGTACAAGTGACTTTATCAAAAGAATATAATTATCTGCCCTTGGAATAGTCATTTGGTCTCTATTCTCTCAAATTCCTCAACAAATGAGTGGGCGGGTTGAATTAGGTTTTCATTGAATTCCTTGCCAACTAAAAAACTATTAATCTAGCATTATGCAATAGACAGAATAAAACATATGGAGTTAGAAGTTCCTAGTTCCACTATTTGCTATCTGAATGACTGTCATAGATATAGTTCTCTTGGATATACTCTAAGACTGAGATTTGTGATGTGGTTGATTTACTGGTGAGTATCTGTTAGGTACAGCATATGGAAGTGGTAGTTAAGTGAAGTAGTGTGATTAGACAGAGTGAGCATCTGAACTGTTACTCAATTGAAATAAATGCCTCTATGGGGTAATAACCCTGAACTGGGATGACAAACTAGAGTAGTCCCACCTAACGTAATAGGATTTTTGCAGACATGGACTCTCACAGATGGGATTTATCCTTTCTTCAAAAATGACTAAAAGGACATAGTTTCACTAGACATAAAGTCCTGTAATTGCCACACCCTATTGCCATAAGAAAGCTTCCAGGTCATGGCTCAAGGAGGAAGAATAAAGATGAAATCCAGTAGACATGTTGAGTTGAGATAGATTTGAGAGTCTTGAGAGAATATGGTGACTCTATTTCACATGACAGCATACTGAAAAAGAAAGAGCTTCAGAGATTGGTTATTTGATGAGGACAACCATGTTGTAAACAGTAGAGAACTTATTGGTACATGCATGTAGCGAAATGACCATCCAAGAGTAATAGAGGGAACAGTGGCTAGTTTTTACTCAGAGTCAAGATTATTGCCTATTCCTACTGCCCAGTCATGGGACATTGGACACACTACTCAGATGTCCTACCTCAAAGTGGTAGGAATAATTGGCTGTAAACTAAGTATTTCATTGGTCCCATGTTAAAAGCAAAGCTTAAAATTATCATACTTTTCCTAAGTGCTGTGATTGCATGACAAAACAAAGCACAAGAATACTTACAGAAATACAGGTATATCCAGAACCCAAAAAACAGTAAAATTCATGTTGTTTGACACCAAGTCAAAGATTACCAAAAATTCATAGAGGTAGGAGATTATGATCTATAATGAGTAAAATAGTCAACCAATCAAAACCAGCCCACAAGTGACCCAGATATCAGAATTAATAGATAAGGACATTTAAATGGTTATAATAATTATACACAAGATGTTAAAAAAAGTTGGGATATGAAAACAATCAAATCAAATTTCTAGAGATAAAACTATAATGTCTGATAAAAACACAATATAAGATTATTAGTAAATTAGATATTGCTAAAGACAAAGTAAGCTTATAGACACATTAAAAGAAAGTGTCAAAATGAAATACATAGAGAAAAAACAGTTTACAAAAATGATGTCAGGAAACTGTGGAACAGCTTTATTCACAATAATGTTCATGTCATTCCCGGAGGGAATGAGGAAGAGGAGGAAACTATTTGAAGGAATAATAGCTGAAAAAAAATGAATGAAATCAAAGATGTTCCATATGCTCCAAAAACAAGAAAAATAAGGAAAAACAGACTCAAGTACTTCATGTCACAACTGATTTGGTCAAAACTAATAGAAAAAAATTAGAATCAGCCAGAGATAACACACATACTTCATGCAGATGAATAGATAAGAATGACAGCATATTTTGTCAGAAAAAAATGCTAAATAGAAGACAGTGGAACAGTGTTTTAAAGGGAAAAAACCTGGCTACATAGAATTCAATATTCAGTATAATATCTTTCATCCATAAAAGCAAACATAAAAAACTTAAAGCGTTCAGAAGAACTGAATTATGAAAAATGCTTTAGGAAGTCCTTCTGGCAAGAGCAAAGTGACACAGAGAAACCTAGATGTATGCAGAGTGAAGAGCACTAGGGTTGGAAACTACATGGGTGAATCTTTAAAGAAGTTTTGGTATTATATAAACCTCTAAAATTAAGTGACTATTTAAAGCAAAATAATAAAACTGTGCTGTGGAATAGAAGTAAAATATAATTTGTTTATTTATATGTAATGAGATTATTGAGAGGTTAGATTTAAATCTATAATCTTATCATTTGCTTTCATTTTATCCTTTTAGTTTTTGTTCCCATTTTCTTTCCCCTTTGGTCTTCTTTTATACTGCTTGATATAGATGCATTAGAGATGGGAAACAAATGAGGTGAGCCCCGTTGTCGCAATTTGTTTCCTAGAGAGTTTTCTGGTAGTGGGACAGAAAAATGGAACCCACAAAGAGCCTATAACCTTCCTAAATTAAGGAGCTAGAACTGAGAGTCCAGATTGCTGTTTAGAGGACACACGAAAAGGTGCCAGAAGGGAGAGAGATATATTCAGAGAGAGCACTAGAGATCTGCAGAGAGTTATGCTCAGGCATCAGCTGCCAGTTGTCCTGGTGGCCAGGTGAATGATACTTCAGTTGGAGTGACACGGCCCTGCATCTACTACAGTGTCTGCAGAAGGCTTCCTCTCTGCCTCATTTTACCACTTAAACATTGCCCATATTCTTTGGTTTGTTTTAAGAGCTAATGAAGTACTGCATGCATAACAGCTTATAAAATTATAAAAATAGTCATCATTATATTATTAGGGTTATAGTTTAAATTATATAATGTGAATTATATAAGTATGTTATATGATTATTCTCTGTCATGACTGTTGTTTATTCAGCAAATACTCTGTTGCACAGAACATATAGGGAGAAAATAGATTGCTGTAGTTACGTCTCCCCTCAAAGAACTTACCACACTGTTAGACAAGTAAATATACATGAAAAACCTTAATCAAGACATTAATTGACTAATAAATAGTGTGCTTCATTCTTACCTACATTCCTGAGGGACTGGAAACTTGCTTGAATAAAATGATAGATTTAATCATCAGTAATTTCATAAAATAATCAAGTTTTGAGCTAGATTCTGGAGGAATGGCAGTATACCAAAAGGGTCATCCATCGCAACTAAGTGAGATTTATTATAGGGATGCAAGGGTTGTTCAACATATACCAATCTGGTAATGTAATACACCACATCAAAAGAGGGAAGCAAAAATCATATGATCATATCTTGTAGATGTAGAGAAAACATTGGACAAGATTTATCACCTGTTTATCATTAGAAACTAAAAAATTGGACAGGAGGAATATACCTCACATAATAAATTCCAAATAAGGTAACCCATAGCCAACATTATAGTCAATGGTGAAAAACTGTTTTACCTAAGATCAGGAATACGGTAAGGGTGTCCACTCTCACCAGTGCTATTTCACCCAGTACTGGAGCAATTAGGCAAGAAAAAATAAAAGGATTCTAAATTGAAAAAGAAGTAAAACTCTCAATATTTGCAGAATACATGATAATATGGCTCAGAAAACTTTAAAGACTCCAGTAAGAAACTATCAGAATTAATGAGTACAGTAAAGTAGTGGCTACAAAATTAATATACAAAAATCTGTTGCATTTTAATATGCAAACAATGAGATAGAAGAGATGGGAATTAAGAAAACTTTACTATTCATCATAGAAACTAAAAGAATTAAGTATCTTAGAATAAATTTAACAGAGGAGGTGAAAGACCTGTACAATAAAAATTACAAGATTTTGTTAAAAGAAATAGAGGAAGATACACAGAGATGGTAATATATTCCATGCTCATGGTTGGGAAGAATGAATGTTGTTAAAATGGCCATCTTACTTAAAGCAATATACAGATATGATGTAATTACCATCCAAATTTTGGCATTTTTCAAGCAAGTAGAACAAAATTTTTTCAATTTGTGTGGAACATAAAAGATCCTGACTAGCCAAAGCAGTCTTGAGAAAAATATTAACAAAACTGGAGGTATGATACTCCCAGATCTTGAACTATACTATAAAGCCATAGTGTTCGTAATGCATGGTACGGAATAAAAATACACAGATAAATGGAATAGAATTGAATAGCCTGAAATAAACTCACACATACATGGCCAATTTACTTATGACAAAAGAACCAAGAGCCTACAACGGCGGAAGTCTTTTCAACAATAGTTTTGGGAAAACTGAACAGCCACGTACAAAGAATATGACCACTCTCTAACATCATATATAAAAATTATTTCAAAATGGATTAGAAACCTGGATGAAAGACTGGAAATCATAAAATGCATATAAGAAAACATAGACAGTATGTTCCATGACTGACCACAGAGAGGTCTTTGGTAACTCAATTCTAGCAGCGAGGGAAACAAAACCAAAAATAACTAATGGGGCTACATCAAACTTAAAAGCTTTTGCACAGCAAAAAAAAAAACCTATCATAAAAAAGAAAATACATCCTGCTGAGTGGCAGAAAATATGCACATCATACATCTGACAATGGCTTACTATCCAAAATATATAAAGAACTCATAAAGTCAATAATAGAAAAACAACCTAAACAAAAAAATGGGAATGAGCTCTGAATGTACCTTTCTACAAAGAGACCTACCAATAGCCAAGACTCATGAAAGATGTTCCTCCTTGCTTGTTATTAGGGAAATGAAAATCAAAACATGAGATAACTCCTTACACTGATGTGAATGACTATTATCCAAAAACAAATGTTGATGAAGATGTAGAGACAAGAGAACACTTGTTCAGTATAGGTGGGAGTATAAATTGGTGTAATCTTTATGATAAGCAGTATAGAGATTCCTCAAAACATTGAAAATGGAAATTCCATATGATCCCATCATCTCACTTTTGTGTACATACCCAAAAAACATGAAAACACTATTTCAAAGAGATGTATGCACCCCCATGTTCATTGCAGCATTATTTATAGTTGATAAGAAGTGAAAACCTCTTAAGTGCCATAGTCAGATAAATGGATAATGAAGTGGTATATATCCACAATGAAATACAACACAACCTCAAAAGATGCAGTTCTGCCGTTTGTGACCACATGAGTGCAACTAGAGGGGATATGATCTGTGACATAAGTAAGAAGGCAAAGGAATGCAAGGACACTACTAAAAAGATAAAGGCAGTGGGCCTACCAGAAGACCACATGTGAGAGGTGGGCACGAACAAATTCTCACAGCAGAGAATAAGGTCTGAGTTGGGATTGAGCAACTCTGGGTTCTGTCCCTAGTTATCAAGTGTGGAGACTCTGCAGCTTCATTTCTTCTTCAAAAGTCAAGCTTTAGCACTTTATCTCCTCCAGAATCCCACCATTGAACCATTAATTATATGCTATGACTGTGAAAATAGATTTTTTTTTTGGCCCCAGTCAGAGTTGAAGTGGTTGTACCTTAAGGAATGATAGCAATTCAGGTGAGGGTGATAAGGTAGGAGACAGTCTGTGGTGACACACAAGGAATGTAGGAGCCATTTACTGTTTGAGAGCTGGGTAATTATATGTTTGCCTATGATGGTTTAAATCCTGGAAAACACATACTAGAAAGCATTCATTCCCTGATTATGAGATAGACACATTCTAGACATAGGATGTCTGAGTGAGTGATTTCTTAGTTCAATAGTTATAGGCAAATCAGAACTAGAACACGGTTCACAGATGCTTATATTTTCCCTTAGGTGGGCTGTAATTTAAATATCTCAGCATTTCCCTAGAAGAAATGCAATTCACAAAGTGAAGGTATCCAACTAGAAGTTTATTGTGTTATAATCTCACACCTGCACACCTTTTTGGGCTTCACTACACTGGACTTTCATTACTTCATCTGGTGGTGGGACGGAGGGTGCAGCCAGACAAGAACATTTAAGAAACAAGCATTTTGTATATGTCTATGTAATTCAGTGATGCTACTGCAAGGGCTACATAACCAGGCGCCAAGCTCTGGAGAGAAAGATGTTTTGTTCTCCAATCTCATTTGGCCCGTCTGCGCTGGCGGAAGTAGTGATTGTAGGCAGCATTGTAGCCATAGACCGTGGCATAGCGCTGACAGAGCTTAAAGTCATCACAGGCTTCCCGTGTGATCTCATAGGCTGGCTTGGTGCGTTCTCGGACCCTAGAAAGTGGGGACAAAATAAGCCCAACTTGAGAAGCATAAAGAGAATGGAGAAATAAAAGAAAGGAGAGAGAGCTCTTCCACTCTTCGGTGTTAGATATTTGAAGGTGGAAAGATGGACAGGGCAATTTTTCTTAATGAACGTAGAAGTTTTCTTTCTGTTCTCCTTTCTTTATGCTCTCCATCTCTTTTCTGAGTCTTTCACAATAGTCTTCTAGAAGTTTAGTTGCTTTCTGTATATTATTTTAAAATTCTTTAACAGGCATATAATTGGAGATAATACATGTAAAATGGAAAATCTGTTTTTTATTCTGTTCAGATTTGGGATGCTATACTGTGTAAAAACACTTCCTCTCATCATATTTTGTAACTCACCTCTCTTGGGCTTTAGCTTGCCATCTCTGCTGTGGGGACATGAAGGTATTTGCATTTCTCCTGTTAATAAAAGGACCTTAAAAGAGAAAAGTAAGTGTAATTTAGGGTAAATAGTACCTCAAAATATTTCTGTGAATATTCCCTACCAAAGAGTGAGAGCTCACTAATCCATGCATTTCATGTAGCTATAGATCTGCAAAAGGTAAAAAAAAAAAATATATATATATATATATATATATATATAGCTAATGAAGAATTCATGAATTGCCTCGTTAGTAGAAATCAATCATCCACAAATATGTCCTAGAGACTTTCCACTGGCCACAGCAATTTTTGTTTGTCTGCTTTGTCTTGGGGCTATCATTTTGCCTTTCTCAATTTTGGTATTCCTTCTTCTCAGTGTGATTTTAATGACTCTGAGGAGACATTCTGTTGTAAGTATTTGTAAAGCATAACTTGAGATTACCAGTAAATGAATAGTTGAAATATAAAAACAATGGGCAAAATGAAACTGATATGTTATTTCCTCCTGTACTCAGTATTTACAAGTCCAGATATTCAGTACTATCCAACATAATGCTGATCTGTGCTTCCCAACTGAGCTGATCTATAATTCCATACTCCTCATTTTCCATTGTGGTTGGTACAATGGCAGCTTGAAATTTCCACATGAGATTTATGACTCCTAAATATGTTGAAAACAGTTTTTAAATGCCACATTAAACTAATTCATATTTTAAAATGGCTGATTTGGTGGTTTTTAAAGTCATAATGTTTTAAAATTTACTTTAGTTTTCCGAAAGAGACCCCTTTTCTCCTCTCTGTTATGTATATTATCATTTTGTCTCTTTGATTTAAATAAGAAAGTCAAATATTCACTTACTAATTTCATAGGACTCCATGCTTTCATGAGATTCTGGAATTAAGAAGAAAGATTCATTTTAATTTTCACACACTTCAATAGTCTAAATTACAGAAAAGTAACAAGAGAAAAGGTAAAATGATGTGAACTATATGGTTATTAGCAATGTCAGGCATTCAGAATGTATCTCTTGTTTCTCTAATTCTGTCCTTGATATTGAAGGGTTGGTGGCCCAGACTTGGCTAAGAGGTCTTCAGCTAGTGAGATAAGACAACTCAGGCATTGTACATGACACTCCAGAGAGCCGCCTTCCTTGGATTCACTTGAGGCCTGCTGAAGATCAGGGTCAAGAAAAGGACAAAAGGTTCTAGAAGACAGCCAAGTCTCTCCAGGCAGACTGGGCAGATGCTCAGCGGGGCTTTACCAAGGCAGGCTTCTAAGAGTTCCAAAGCCTTTTAAGAACCTGTGTTCGGTCGGCAACCACAGAAACCACTGACTCCACCGGGAAAGTCTACTGGGCACAATGCCCGTTCAGAGAGAACTGTGATCACGCCAAAGCAGACGCTTCCCTTCTGTCACTCTCCTGAGTACATCAGGGACATCCAGCAATAGGAGGCTTGTATCTGTAAGCAAGTCAATTTGCTTGAAAAATTAAAAAGAAGTGAAGAAATCAAATCCTCTGACACAGAGAGCTTGTGGAAAATTTCAAGAAACAATATACATATGGCTGTTACTATCATTTAGCCTTCAGAAACAAATTATATTTATGTATGTGCATATATTTGTATATATGTATATTTTAAAGTATCATCGAAGGATATGCTGAGTGATCTCTGAGTAATCTCTCTTCAGATTTCCTTTCATTAGCACTGAACCAGACACGGGTGTATTAAGAGCATATATAAAGCAGGACAATTTATCTTTTGACAGTAGAAATGATGATACCTGGTTTTCGCTAAGGTTCTATAAATAGGAGACTTTAGTTTTAAATTATTCCACTGAAGAAATGTAGGAAGTTAATGAGATTGGTGTGTGTTTATAGAGAGCTACACTTAACACTTCATGTGAAAATGAATTTTCTTCAAGATGAGTGATTCAACCATTATCCTTATATAATTGTTATCGGTGTCTAAACAAACATGCTTAAAAATGAGAACCTGGGGCCTGGGAAATATCTTCTTTTTGAAATAGTGCTGTTTCCAGGATGTTACGTTGCAGACCAGTGGCTGGATGCTAAGCATAGAGAAAAGACTCAGTGGAACAGATCAGCGCCCATGAACTTAGAAGATATTACTGATGGTACTTTAAGATTATATTAGAGTAAAGGAGAACTTGAGGAGAGGGGAAGGAAGAACTGAAAAACTGAAGTTAGAGGCAGAAAACAAACAAACATGGAGAAGGGTTCTCACCATAGCACAGCACTGCCAGGATCAAGGCTGCCAGCACGGAGAGCAGGAGCAGGCTCTTCATGGTCTCGCTGTGGCCCGTGGGCACTGTTGCGTCAGCAGCAAAGGAGAGAGGTTCCTGCAGGCTGTTAGTGAAAGGCTGTGGGGTTTTTATAAGACATCAAGCAGCTGAAAGGGGTGGAACCAGTAGGAGGGGGATGGTGAAGGTGGGGGCTGGTTGGCACGGAACTTGCACTGGGACTTTTCCCAAATATTCATTCCTTCCAGATAGTATCTACTTGAAGGCGGCCGTTTCCCTGGCTCCTGGACCCAATGTGCTCTGACAGGATGCTTTCCTAGTACAGAAGTGGCGGCCACCCTAGTTTTGGGACCAGACCTGGGCTAAAGTCCAGGGAGAAGGGAGTGTCAACAAACACGAGTGTCTCTTTCTCATTCCTCCTTTGATCTGCCCTCCTGGCCCTGATGTGGCCTGTCAGGTTTGATCCACAGACAGAGCTGCAGTGTTCTGCCAGCTCCACGACAGATAGGCAAGAAGTTCTGGGGGAGAAAGAACTTCAGTCCCTATGTGGGTACTAACTTAGAGTCACCTTCCCGGTAGGGCTGTGCTATCCACTCTCCTGGACTGGCTGGCCTTCCCTGTGTTCATGTGCCCAGCTGGGCAGAGCTGTCTCCTCAATGGACTCTTTCATAACTCGCCCATCCAGTTTTGTGCCTTTAGTCCAAACCTGGACTCGGAGGCATTGTATCACTGACCTAAAGTGCAGCAGGGTCAGAGGCTATCCATTTCTCATTTTCTGTAGGCATTGTCTTGGTAATTAACTCATTCAATTAGCTTTTAGTGAGTGGCAGATGAGACACAGGGCATTGGGCTAGGTGCGGGGGACATCTAGAAGTAAGTGCTACAATCCCTAAGGAGTGAAGTAATAGCTACTTAGTATTCGAAGGGCACATTAGTGACATGTATCCTCCCATGCAAATTTTTTTTTTAAACACTTTATCCTCAATATCCACAGTATCAGAAGGGCTGTTTCTTTTCTTGTAGGAGAGACCCAACCACTGTCACAGGGCAGCAGATTGTTGGGCTGGGCTGGGGGTTAACGGATCTACTTTTCAGTAATGATTTATTTCAAGGCATAATGATGGACAGCTAGGTGGAAGCTCATGCCTCATTTTTGTGGTATTGGAGTGGATGTTCCCTAGCAAACTCCACCCCATGAGGGTCTTTTATCTTTACTAAAGGATTTCCTGTTTTAAAAAGTAGCTCAGTGGTAGTACAAAGGATTAGTGAGTTCTAAGGGCCCAATAAAATTCAGGTTTTCCCTCTGGATTCTTTCATGGTAAAGAAGCTATGTTCTTTAAGGTAAAATCTTAAGGAAGACCTCAGCAAGAGAAAATGTATGTTCATCTCTGATTATCTCAACCACCATAGCTTCTATTAAGAAGATGAATGGCTCTTCCTCTTTAAATCGCAAACTGATGCAGTGTGATCTTCTTTGCCTTTTCCCAAGATAAATCAACTAAATCATTATACTGTCAATAAATCTTGTGAAAAGTCAGTTTACTACATTGCATGGTTTTTTTTGGCAGACAGGGCGCAAATTAGTCATGGCTTGTTCATTTAATATTGTATACTCAGTTTAGTCACTGTCCCCATTGAACATACCCACAGTCCCCTCACACTCTTAGTTCTAGATGTCTGCTCCCAGGTGTAAGTGGCAACTCTGTCAGCCTTTGATAACACGATTGTTGTGTGTTTTATACTCTTAAGACTCCCAGCTTGAAAATCTTGCACTCTTCTTCTTTCCTATTTTATTTTGCTTTTTTTCATTAGGCATTTTGATCACTGCTCCCACTGGATTTCCTAAGCTTTTAATCATTTCTCTGCTTTTTGTAAGGCTAACACTTTCTGTTGGGAGTTGTCTCTCACCAGTCGCTCTTCATTCCTTTCCCCTGTTTTCCTCCTCCTCCTGGGTTCTCCTCTGTTAAATCTTATTTATACATGACTCCCAAAATCATTAAGGTGTGTGAGAATTCAGGGCTCTTCTTCTGCTCTTCTTCTATATCCCTCTTCATCTCAGAGACAATTTTGTGTATGCTGACTCCAGTCATGTGTGAAGGAGACTTGGACTAATGTATGAAGCAGGATGGGTGTCAAGACTGACTCAGTTTGGAGGGGAAAAAAATAAAGATAGGAAAAATAGTGGAGTGGGAGAGATGGCAGAGGGCCTTGTGGATTTGTTATGTTGGGTGACAAAGTTATAAGTAGAGAATGAGTTGTAGAGAGAAAAGCTTTGAGGTAGCTACAGCATATGAGATATAGGCAAAGACAGGAGTTGCTCTGGTTTAAATAGGATTATTTGAGATTTTCCAGAAAACATTGAAATTGTTAATTTTGACTGCGAGTTGCATTTTCTTAATTGGAGGGTATCCTGTATGGACTAGACTACATGAAGTTCCAACTTATAGTTAAATTTTAGGTAATTATGAAAGACATTAAAATAGATCTTTTCTCCCAACTAGTGTTTTTTTGTGAAGAGGCTATTTGGATGCACTCCCATAAGTGGCAACAAAGTCATGAGAGAAAATGATGTGAATTTCCATTTTTTTTCTGATTATTTAGAAATTTCTTCACCTGAGATTGGCAGTTTAATATAACCCAGGCAACAGAAGCCACAGAGCAATGCAAGGTTTCTGATCTCACCTGCCCTCTGAAGAAAGCAGCTCATTCTTTCAGCCATTCTTTCATCTATCCACCCACCTATCGGTCATCAGTCTGCCTGTTCATCCCTTCATTCAACCATCAGTTCATTTAACAAACATGCTGAGTATCTGCTATGTGCCAGCTTGAGGCTGGAAATACAGTGGAGAAAAAGACAGATATGGACTGGATTCTCAAGAATAAATGTGCTCTTACCTCACAAATTCAACTAGGTGCTCTTCTTTAAAGATTTGTTTTGATCACCAGTTAACTCTGGAGAAGGACAAATCATGGACTGGCCTTTGTTATGGGTGCTCGGGAGTGTTTTTGTTTCCAGAACATTGTGAAGAAAACTTATGACAAGCTTAGATAATTCTGAATTCAGGGAGAAAAAGGAAGAGATTTGGCAGAGCTGCCAGGAATTACTGTGGGGAGATATCACTCTAAAAAGTTCATTTGCTGGAGGATATACCAAAAGTTATCTCTTTACTGTAGTATTTATCTGATTAAAATAACAGCTTAGAATTAATGAAGTTAATGTATTTCCCTACCAGTACTGCCTTCCTCTCTCTGCCCTTGCTTATCCTTTTTCTAACTCTCTTTCAGACTACTCGGCATTCGCCTCTTTGAGGAATTTTCCTGGCTCCAGTCTTTTCTTTTAAAATTTTTTTTGCCATTCCATGAGATTCCACCTTATTTACAGAATGTTGGTTTTATGAGTTCATATTATTATTTTACTGGCAGAACTAAAACTCCTATTCTTGCCAATAAAGGGAAAGGCAAAAGAGAGAAGAGTTAGGAAGTAGCAGCCTTGAAAATAAAAACAGAAATCACTTCCTAGGAGATCAAAGGGCAATGAAAGTAGAGGCAGAAATCCAGCCAACTTCCTGGGATGCTTCTGACCCACTGATTCTGTTCTTTGAGGGGAAGCTTCGTGCAAGGAGCCTGCAGCTCAGATTCCTTAATTATCACACCTTCCCAAGCACTGAATCTCCTGTCTTTCTGCCATAGTTGAACTGATTGGAAATACTAATTTAGAAATTTCTAAATAATCTGAAAAAGCTGGCATTCATATCACTCTCTCATGCCTTTAAGAAACTCAGGAATAGGTGGAGCATATGGAGAATCGTGGTCAGGAACTTTGGGGAGAGGTGACGACTAGATGTGAAATTCATTAAGCTGCTTGTTGTGAACAGCTGTAATTTTTCTTTTCTTCCCATGTAGATTATTTCCCTTACTCTGTTCTTACCATTAAGTGCTTCTACTGTAAAACAAGATAACAGATAGCAAATTATACAATTCTTTAAAAATTACAAAGTTATTCAAGTAATAGTATTATGCATTCAGTGCTTGTGATCAACCAGGTGCTGTGATAACCACTTTTATCTACTGTGTTACTTGCTTCTCATCATAGCCCTACATGCTGAACATAAATTACCCACATATTACATTTAAAAAAAATTAAGACTCTGAAAGAGTATGTAATTTATCTAAAGCCACACCGCTGCTAAATGTCAAAGGGAGGATTCAAAGACAGGACTATTTGATTTCAAAGACTAATTTTAATCACTGATACAACCATGCAATATTCCCTTAGGTACTTAGATTTGCTTAAATAGTTCTTGATTCTGTCTACAGAGATACTTGAGGCCCCCTTTATGTCAGAGCTCAAGAGATAATACATGGAAATACATATTTAAAGTGATAGTGTATGATTTTACTCATATGTGTTAGAGAAGCCAAACCAAAATGAGATGAAACAAATCAAACAAAAATAAACTTGGAGTCTATAAAATCAAATTAATGGTTACCAGAAGGGAAGATGGGGATGGGTGTGCAAATTGGATAAAAGGGGTAACGGATAGAATTAGACTGTTGATGGTAAACATAATGTATTATATATAGATGTTGACTGATAATGATATGCACATTAAAACTATAATTTATGATACTATGTTCCTTCAATAAAATTTTTAAAATAAAAAATTAAAATAAATTTAAAAAAATAAATAAAGCAAATGAACAGGCTAAGCAAAGCAAAACTAATCCTATAAACTGACAACAGAACTGAGGTTACCAGAGGGCAAGAGGTGGGGGTGGGAATAAAGTGTAGTGGGGACCAATGGATAGTGGAGGAAGATTATTAGAAATTTGGTAGTGAACATTGTCATATATATCATATAGAGCAGCATATATTTGAAGAAAAGTGAATTTGTACTCCTAAAGCTGATGTGTTATAAATCAAAGTTACCTCAATATAAAAAAAGAAAACGAAAATTTCTTCAATGTTCTTTAAAATGGGGCAAAAGGAATTAAGGATTTGCATCTCGCCACATAAGCCCAGACAGTTAAATGACTTGTAACATCAGAGAAAGAGATGAATCGGGTATTAGAAGCCAGGTCACTCTTTCTCTACCCAGTACTCTGTACACAGTGCGCCAACTCAAATATATTGCTTTCCAAAATCTTGCAGTTTGTTTCAGGAATCACTAAGCCTCAGCCCAGTCTATGAACACTCATGTTTGCTGACTGTCATCTAACACCAGCTCCAGTTTGGTACATTAAGAACACAGGCTCCATAGTGTATATAAAGCCAATTTCTACAGTTCCTTAGAAACAAGCAAAAATGGAAATCTAGGCTCAATTTACAATACTCTCCTTTAACTCTGAGCTGAAGGATGCACCTTGGTAGAGCAGGGGTTGGGAGCGGTGCACATACATGCCAAGGTCTTATCTTCATGTCCTGGGGCCAGTGGGAACAACCAAGATGAATATAAATGAATGAATTGCTCCTTCCTCCTCTCTCTTCCTACCTGCCTCTCCTTACCTTCATTCCTACCTGTACTTTTCCTTAAAACAAAAGAATGAAAGAGAGGACAAGGCGTTTGCCTCTTCTTTGGGCTGGAGATAAGGTGAGGACGGCTGGCATTTACTCATCAGAATCTGGCTACTGCTTCTGGAAGAGGCGTACAGTTTCCCCACAGTTCCATGGCCTTAGTTGGAGAGGAAGTTGTCCCTTTATATCTGTTCTGTTGTTGCTCCCATCTGTGCCTCATCCTTGTACTGCCCTTTCATTTCGACAACTCACCAACATCAAAATACTCCTTCCTGGATTTAGGACATTTATACCAGCAAGAAATAGCCAAGTAGCTTGTAGGAGTTGAAGTAGCTGCTGGGGGCAGGCAAAAAAAAAAAAAAAAAAAAGAAGACGAGGTAAAATTGGTGAGATGGTCTACAAGAGGGGTGGCATGAGGTCACTATGAGAAAGGTGGAAACTGAGCAGGTGTGCTCAGCATTTGTGAAGGGAGACATGCAGGGAGAAGATGATAACTTTGTTCACCAAATCCCGGTACACAAGAACTTGAGAGCGCAGTTACAAGTAGTAGGTTTAAGAAGATACAAGTCATACTTTAAGTAACAGTGAGTGATTTAAGAGCTATTTAAATAACCTTAATAAATATGTTATTAAGAGAAGTTAGAAATAATCAGCACCTTTTAAAGTTAACATGAGAAATAAAAATAATCTCTTTGAAAGTGTTCGGGTAGAGATGGATGTCTGGATGGATGGTGTGTCTGATCTAAGAGTATTTCATTTACATGGAATTTTAAATCATTCCTAAAGTGATTTTAATTTTAGGTAAAGATTGACAGGGAGAAAATAAAGTAGCTGAATGAATTGATTCTACCAAATTCCTTCTGTACTTTAGCCTGTATCCTTTTCACTGCTTTTCTACTGATCTCCCCCAAAAACAAACAGACCAAGATTAGGGGACAAGAGCATTTCCCATCTTCACTCCATTTTGATATCTCTTCCATACCTTTGGTATCTCCTCAAACAGTCTGTCATCGTATAAGCTAAATTGGACTCTGAAGAAAGATTCTGTAGAAGATAAATAACTCTTCTGCAAAGCTGTGGAATGTGGTTTTGGGATTGAGAATGCCTATGGAAACAACCTAAGTGTCCACGGACAGATGACCAGATAAAGAAAATGTGATATACACGCACTGAGATATTATTCAGCTATGAGTGAAGCTAGAAGACCTTTAGCTGAGTTAAAGAAACTTGGCATAAAAAGAGAAATATTGAATGAGTTCGCTTATATGTGGAACCCAAGCAAGTCAGATGGCAGGAGCAGCGAATAGAGCAGCGTTGCCAGGGTGGGGGTGGGAGGGTGAACGGACAGATTTGTCAGTTAGTTATGCAATGAATCATTTCTAGGGATCTCACATACAGCATGGTGATGTGATAGTTAATAATGTATCACATACTTGAAATTTTCCAAGAGAGTATATCTTAAGTATTCTATGACAGCAAAATAAAAAAGATAACTCTGTGAGATGATGGATGTTATTTAGCATGATTCTAGTAATAATTTCACAAGGTATATGTATATTAAGCTATCAAGTCATATACTAAATATATATATAATTTTTATATGTCAGTTACATCTCAGTAAAACTGAAAGAAAGAAAAAGAGCCACTGGGTTTGAATTCTACATCTGCTGCTTACTCCTTGTGTGAGGATCGACAAGTTGTTTAAAGTCCTGAGTTCAGCATGACCATTAGGTTATTCTAAAACAGGACTTGAACAGGGTGAGTGAGACAGCAGAGCAGAGCTCCTCTCAGAATGGTTGGTGGTAAATCATGGAGGGCACAGCCACACACACACAACAGAATCTCAGAGAAGATGGATTTAACTATACGGGGTTTAGTGATTTTCCCTGGAGTGGAGAAATAGATCTCCAGGATAACCAGAGCAGAGGAAAGAATACAAAAACTGGGCGTGACTGCATCATCCAGCTCCCTTCCAATGGGAACTGAGTCGGGATCCCGGAGAGCTCGGCTTAGTTCTGAAACTGTCTGCTGTGCCTCTTCCGAACAAATCCTCTAATTCTCTTAAACACAAGTTAGAACCGACTTCTGTCATTTTATGCTTCTGGATTATTTCACCTTTAAGCTAAATGAATAAGCTAGAAAGATGATAATACAATCATCTTTGGAAGGAACGCTTTTCTTACTGTTGCCTTGAAATGATGCCCACAGGGGTCCCTGGGTCTCATGCCGCCAGCCAGCCAGATGCCTGGGCAAAATTCCCCTCACTGCCTGCCAGCAGACTGTCTGCTGCTGTGCCCCAGTGCACACAGCTCACTTCATTCATTCAAAATGGACACTGATATGCTTTCAAATCCTTGGGGCAAAAAGGGCAATCTTTTCAGCCAGGGTTTGGACAGTGAGAAAGATCTATGGAAGAGATCTGAAACTCTGCAATTTCTCTCCTGTGTTTCATTGTCTAGTCACTGGAAACCCTGGATATAGGATGAAATTCAGACTAAAAGAAAGTTTAGAGAGGACACAAAGGACACATTTCCAGGCAAATATTTGGGAGAGCTGGTGCGGAACGTGCCATTGCTCGTCAAACTGAGAACTGAACCAACTGTGAAATGAAAGATTATTTCCATACCTGCTAGAACTGTAATGGAAATAATGCAGTGCAATGTGGTGGCCTGTGGAAATTTAGTTCAGCCCTTCCAGCTGACATCTGCTTAAGTAGTCCTATCACCGATGCTTCTCTGAATTTTGCTGACCTTGTCTCACTGATTCTTCCAATTTACTGTTCTCTACTTTTCCTGTCTTTCTCATAATCCTAGATTATCTTCCCTGCTACTATGGAACTTTGAAAGAGACTTTATATTTTGTTGAGAGAGTGCAGAGATGTTTTGTTGAGTTCTTTCTATCTTTTGGTAGGAGACAGATGAGTGGAAGTAAGAATGGCATCCAAAGGAAGAGAAAATAAAGTAAAAGAGATGAGATGTAATTTTTTGTTTTAAGAGCTCAGTAGAACTAAAGGGCAGGTAAATAGATGTGGGCCAGGTGAAGGGTGAGAATCCCACACAAACACTTGTCATGCTCTCCATACTTGAGGTTTGTGAGGTTAGCCTCTGGATCTTAGTCCTCTTAGGCATCCTGCAGCTGTCCATGGCTTTAGTTAGGCCATCATCCCTCTTAGGTACACCTCGTTCTCTGGTGACATAATGGATAGTGAAAAAGAGCATGACTTTAGAGTCAGTGGACTGAAATGAATTATCTATAATTTAGTGATCTGTACCATTTCTCTAATTCTTATTTTCTTTATCTGAAAAAAAAAAACTAGGGCTGATCATGGAAAGAAGCTTAGGGTGAGGAGTAAATGAACGCATGTGTGTGAGATCTAGCTGACAAGTACTCTCTTAAAGTAGCCCGTCTAACTAACTTTGTGACCCTAGATTAATAATTTGCTCACTGTAAGGTCAGTGATGACAATTGTTACATAAATTATTTTGAAGATTTGAGAGGACCCTTATAAAATGCCCAGTGTCTGTAATACATAGTAGTTGTTCTTTAAATGTTAGTTTTCTTCCCTCTTTTCCCACTGCCTTTCCCTTTCTTTTCTTTCACTGTCTCATTGCATGTAACCGGTCTTCTAGCCAAACTGAGCCATGTGTTCCTTTGATGTCCCTCTGCCATCACCTTCACTCACTTCATTGTTTGTCCTCTTTTCCTGCTTTCCTGTCTGTAGCAACATTGGGCATCTTGTCAGGCTTATCTCAAAGACCACCGACTTCATGATGTCTTACTTACGTAAACCTCCCAACTAGATTATTTCTCCTTGCTCTGACAGCCACTTAGCACTCTATTTCTTTACTAACACGTCTTCATTTTTGATCTTAGACTTTTTGTTCATTGTGCTGCATGCCCCCTTCCCAGCTAATCATGGTGCAGCCACCTGTCTCTATCACTTCCTATTCACAGACACATTTATCTACCCAACTGCAGCTCATTGTCTAGGAAAATGTCTAGAATTACCACATTATTTCTTATTGAAGGGAGGAAGAGTTCTTATGTTGAATTTCATATTGAGCTCAATGCCTTTAGTAGTTCTCATAGTTACCCTGTGACACTCTTTCCTAGATCTCACCGGTTTCATTATGAATACTGAAGTGTCTGCTGACTTGACGGTGTCTTCCACTGAATTTGAAGCTCCTGCAGGAAGTCAGGGATTGTGCCCTAATCATCTTCATAGCCCTAGTCCTTACATGTTGTCTTACTTGCAAACCTAGTGTGCCTCTTGAAACACAAAAGCCCACAAAGTGGCCCTTAGCAGAGTCCACCCCAGCAGGCTCCTGATGCATAAATGAAAATTCCTTGTTCCTTAACTGAAGAGTGGATTGAGTTCCTTGTGCAGATAGAAAATATCTATAATTTGAAACACTAAATCACTATATGGTGTGTTCAAGAAGAAATGCTATTTCGTTCATTTTTTTTCTACTTTTATCTTGGGTCACAGTCTAACTAGTAAATTATCTAGTCATCCTCTTTATGCAATAGTAACATTCCTAAAAAGTTTCTGGATAATAGCAATGTATAATTGAATTATCTCATAAAGATATGAAACAATGTTCTTTGTCTTCAAGAAATTCACTTGACTGGCAATAATTCCTCTGGAAGACAACAAGAAATAATCCCTTCCTGTATGTGAGATGTAAATTCTTTCCTTTCGTGTTATCCTCTATATGTAGATTTTTCCATGATCTGCTTCATTGAACCTGGATGTGCAAAGAAACTGACGCCACACTCAGCTTCAAGTGTTTGCGGGCTGTAGGTATAAAAGGTTTAATGGAAAGAAAACAAAAATATATAAAATGTAGATGCCTTTTTTAAAATTAAAAATGAATAACTAGCATTTATTAACTAAATAATGTTTCATTCTTTCATCTGTGGCACAGTTTTTAAAAAGTATAACTTTTTAGGTTGAAAAGAAAAATACCACTGTCTTATTTGTAAGTGAGATATAAAAAGTTAATTCATGAGAAAGACAGAGGATGGTTTTCCAAAAATTTCTCCTCTGCCTCTCCATGCAACTTTTTTACATTCACTGAACATTTACTGAGTATTTAGAAAGAAGACAATTTTATACCATTTTCCCATTTCCCAGAAGTTGGGCTATACTTGTTGGCATGAATTTCATTCCTTTCTTCCCAGCTTGAGATAACTATGATAGTATGAACTTTCTCACAAGGTCAGCAGCCAGAGCAGGATGACTTGTGGGCCATGTGCTATGACACCACATTCTTGGAAACAAGAAAGATTTAGAGACTGATATTGCCTGTTCTTCATACTCCATTCTCTTAAAAAGTTGTGTTTAAATACCTAATATTTTGGTGCAGGAAATAAATTAAATATACAATGGCACAAAAACAAAAATGTTTTGGGAACAACTGGAACTCAGTTTTGACCTTAACTAGTCTGGCAATTTCAACGTGGATATCTCAGCTTCCACATTTGGTTCATATTGTGTTTTGTACCTGTGCCTCCCATTCCGGGGCCAGGCACAGTTCATCTGGCTGGGACTTTTCCTGTCTAGTCTCAAAAACAAGATGAACAGAAAAGCAATCACTGCTCTTTCCAACTGAATTTCTGTTGCACAAAGAAAACGCATAGGCACTCATGACTAGATCTGGCAAAGCTGACTTGTAGGAATGATTTCCGTATGGTATAAGATTAGGATAAATTACTCAAACACTGGGCAGTTAAAGAACCCTCAGGCACTTCGAGTATTCCGAAAGAATCAGGAAAAGAAGATACCAGACATTTCCAAACATTTCGGTGAATATCTAAATTAATGCATAGACCCTGGCATCCAGCCTGTATATGAACTATATAGGGTTTAAATGGAACTTTAAGGGAAAAATTATCTTGTTCCAAAAGGCAATATACCAAAATTGAAAAGAAAAAACATGGACTACATACATAAAAGAGAGTATGATTACTCTTCAAAGAGAACCAGAAATAAAAAGTATACAATGACTGAGCACAACTGTATAAAAATTCAAATATACACATGAAAACAAAATGTAGTCAAAATATTATCCTCATAGAGAAAATATAATTATTTTTATGAAGTTTTATGAGGAAATGGAGTCTGAGAACTGTCAATTATTTGCCCAAAGGATTGTCATCTACTCATATCAATTTTATCTGACTTAGGACAGTTCTGTTCACATATCTATACATTTTTTTATCTATTATTTATAGAAGATTATTTATAATATATCTCAGATTATGGATCTCTAGAGAGTGTTCAATTTGTGTCTGTATTGTAATGTAGCATGTGGCATAGTTCCCTGACAAATAGTAAGCACTTAACAGTTATTTACTAGATAGAATTTATAAAAACGAATGAACATATCAATGACAGGGAAATTTCTAAGCATAATAGTAATCTGTCATTTTCTCATTTATTACACACTTTAAACTGCTTACTTTAATCTATATCATATAAATCAATTCATCTTTCCTCAAGAAAATAAGTCTATGAAGGTATAGGAAAATATTTTAAAAAATAATTGTAAATATTGAGTTTAGTCATACGAGAAAAAAAGTTCTGTGGAACGTCCTAATAGAGTGATAATTCTAGTTAATGTAAGTTGGTCAGATTCATCAATTAAAATGCAGACCGTCAGAGTAAATTTTTAAAAAGAAGTCTGATAACATGGGTTTCTAAGAGACACTCTTAGGACAGAAGACACAGACAGTTTTAAAATAAAAGAATGGAAAATTATTTCAAGGAAATGTGGACCAAAGGGAAGTTGGAGTATCAAGTCTCAGTGTCTAACAATAAAGAAGCCAATAAAAAAGTGTCATACAGGACAGTGGACTGTGTTTTGTACTGGAAAATAAAAACACCAATATAACAGAAGACTAGAACGTAATGAACATGGACAAACTTAATATTTCAATCAATACATCTGCAGCTGAACTTGAGCCAGAGACTAGTAAGCATTAAGTTGTGGAATTTTAGGGATAAACAAATTCTAAAGGTGGATATATTTGCATAAACTTTGAAATTCAGAGACCGCTCATCAAAGACTATTAATTGTTTTTCTTCCATATTTTCAAACATATTCTGTATTTTGTTGCAAGGGAAACACCAATTTCAAAGCTTAATATCATATAGGCTGTATTTTCTGATCGCAAATAAATTTCAGTATCAAAAGGATAGCTAAAAAATACCAAAAACTGGAAATTAAAAAGGTAATACTGAATAATCCCTAGGATAAAATTAAATAAAGGATGAACAGAAATAAAGGAATGTTTACATCTAAATAATAATGAGAGCATCATGCATATCAATATGTATGAGTCAATGAAATTAGTGCTGACAGAGAAGTGCAGAACTTCCCATGACTACTCAGGAAACTAGAGACTGAAAACAATTAAGCTAAGCGTGAACTCAAAAGTCAGAAAAAAAGCAGCAGAATAGCCGGAGAAAGTAAAAACAAGATATGAGTAGAGCAAGGAAACGATGACATAGAGAACAAATGTAACAGAGAAGAAAGACATTATTAGAAACTTATTGTTTAAAAATAAATAAGAGATATATATCACTGCCAGGAGAAAAATATTAAATCCAAAATGGGAAGCAGGAGACGTAGAAAATTGGAAAGGATTCAAAAAAGGCGTAATGGTAGCCAAATACCCTCCCTCTCAAATCCCCCTGGCCCCGGTTGCTTTCACTTCAGATCTGCAAATCTGAGAAATAATTTCTGTTTAATGCAAATTTTTCCCACAAACCTAAAATAAACTAAAGATATTTTGATCATTTTATGAGACTAATGAGTTATTGATTTAAAATCCAGATAAAAGCTACTGAAGAAAACAAATGTATAGGCCTATTTCAATTATGAGTATAGGTTCTCGAATCCTAAATACTAGTTAACAATAAGAAAAAAATATTACAAATTACACATGCTGATTAGGTAGGTTTATATCAGCAATACAAGCATTTTAATATCAGAAAATATCGGTTATTCAACACAGTAATAAAGTCAAAATGAAAAATTATGATCTCGATGCAGAAAAAACATCTGATGATGTATATGTTTTGATTTAACTTACATTTTATATTTATTTGAAATTTTTATAAGTACTAGATAAATATTACATAATTTATAATTGCATTGCTATATGTTACATAATTAGAAATATTTATGTATGAGTAATTATATATAATCAAATTTTATTTAAAATCCTTTTGGGATTTTTTTCTTGGAATTTTCATTTAGTTTTATTAATGAATTTGGAGAGAAATGACGTCTTTAAAATAATCTATCTATACCAATGAAAAAACATTTCTTTATACTTTTTATAAAATGTTACAAGTTTTTCACAAAGGTCTTTTGATTGATCTGTTATGTTTTGGGGTTTTTTTTTGTACTTGTGAGGATCCAGGGTGCACTGGCATTTTCTTTTATACTTAGATAGAAAAAAAGAAAATTCTGTTTACTCTCTCTGTTGCTGGATGGATTTTTTCTGGTCGTTGGTTGACCCATTTATTGAACAATATTTTTTGCTTATATGCTATACACTACACACTGTGATAGGTATGAGCTTCTTGCAATGCAAAGATATGCCTGACAGTCCTCAAGAAACCCAGAATGCTTCAATGGCATAATAATTACAGCAGCAAAAATGTAGACACTTCTACAAATGAAGGCAATAGAGGCTCCTGAGGAGCAGCCGGGCTCAGTCTGTGCCAGAACATTCTTCCGTCTTCAGATTCCAGAAGGAGGGCTTTGTTTTTATCTCTTCTCAAAGGAAAGAATGAAGTATTGACATGACTAACCCCATTTTGTATGTGCTGCTCATTTTTTAATCACTAAGAAGCCCCAGAGCTCACCCAAGTCTAGAATAATGGCTTCAATACTTTCTCCTAAATGTATAGATAATGCCATTGTGGGGTTTTGAAATTTGGGCTGCTTAGAGGATATATGCAGAGTGAAATGATCTTAAAGGTTAAGTGTAGTGAGTACCACAAAACAGTAATTCATCAGCTCCTTTTCCCTGTATACTAGTTGTTAGTTTTACCCAACATTATTGAAATAATAATTATGATAATACATGAAGTGTACAAGATGCATTCAATGTCTGTAATAATTTAACAGCTTATTTCACTGCTACTTCCTAAACCTGCTGCTGTCTCTATAGCTACATTTCTAGGTCTTCAACCCTACTTTCCAGCACATGCTTTATTCTTAGACACAGATCACCCTCACACTTTTATACTGACTTCTAATTATTGCCATAGTTTCTTTTACACCTGGGGCATGAATTCATATTTTGGTAAAAGAGTCATTTCTGTTGAATTGGTTCATTAATTTATTTTTCACTATATGTGGTTATCACTTTCATTCATTTTCAAACCCTCTATGTATTAAGCTTCTACTATGAGCAGGTGCTGTTCTTGGCACTGAGAATACAGTACTGAGTAAAATAGGCAAAACTCTGCTTTCATGGAGATCAGTTCTAGTAGAGGAGACAAATAATAAACCAGTAAAAATAAGCAGTTTCAGAAGAGATCATGGTAAATGCTAAGAGGAAACAAAAAGTTGATGAGTACTTCTTGGAGGATCTATGCCTATTTCATCTGGTCTACAGTTTATTTATCCACATTTGAAAGTTCCGTTGGGTCAGCCACCCCCATCAACCACTGACTCATTTATCAATGTGTTGTGCTGTGCTAACTAGCAAGCTGTATAGAATTCCATCTTTGTGGAACCCATAGTTCTATGGAATGAGATAGTTATGAAAATGTGTGATCATAAAGCCTGGTAAATATTAGTCATCAATCTGTGCAAGTAAAACACATTTATTTTTCAAAATAAATGAAGATGCAACTTTCCCTAAATGAGTCTCACTTATCTTTCTCCCAAGAATGATCTGCTTTGTACTCATATCTGAATATAGGCTTGAATACTTGGGAATGACTGAGTCATTTCCATTTGCTTGCTATTTTTTAACTTCCTCATGAGTAATAATAATAATAAAATAAAGCAATCCATTGCACAATCTCAATGAAGTTGGATTATATAGAAAGTTTAACCACCTAAGCCACCGGGATGATTTATGATAATATATTATTGGTCAATATATATTTGAAGTTTCACCAAGTCACACCAAAAGAAGTACTAAATCACTTCTGTAATGAGAGCTTATGATGGGTTTCTTTTAAGATGTCAGTGACCATAAATACTGATGCTCTCCTAAAAAGACAAGAGAAAGCCCTTCCTATTCTCGGTAACTGACTTTGGCCCCACAGCTCAGTGACCTAGCATAACCTCAGATCCCAAGTTTCAATTTGTCACTTGGCCTTTGGTGGGCCATGGGTCTTCTCAGTGAATATAACTTGACCAATACTTAATATTTTATGAGAGAGGCAATGTGGAAAGAACTGTGTAATTTTGCACAAGATTTTGCCAGTGTTTTTAACCACTCACCTTCCCAAATACTCTGTCTCAGTCAAGTTCATTTACAAGTATCTTGTATTTTCCATTTCTTTTTCCACTCCTTCTCTAGGGACCAAGGACTCAGTATGAACTGTACCTCTCATAGGTCAGTTTAAATATCCTGAGGGACCAGAAAAAGACACTATTTAAGAGTCAAGTTTAAATTATGGATCAGGAGAGTTTAGGGACAGAGCCAGAGACAATATGTGGGGTAGAATTTGGGGCTACATATGGGAAGACAAATAGGTCTCCAAGTTCAGTGCAAGGATGAAAAATATGAATCTTTCTTGTGTGGCCACTGAAAAAATATTGATTGGCCTGAGAACAATTGGGAAAATATCTATTTCATAATAAAAAGATCAAGACATTGTAGTATGCTTGTTTCAGGAGATAAATTTTACATCATTTATGTGTCTTTCCCTCACAACTTTCAAAGATTTTCCTCTCCTTTGCTTTGGAAAAATTTCTGTTTTCATGGAATAATTGATGAAGATGCTTTAGTCATATTTTTAAGTTTATTGTATCATATTCTTATAAGCCCACTTGAAGTTAGGGATCATGTTTTACTTACTTTGCTTTGTATAAATTATAGGATATATATTAAATATGTGTCTATATATACATATATATAATTTATTAAGGTCTGGTTATTTCCAGAGTATTCAACTATATTATTTTTAATTTTCATAAAAACCCCTCTAGATAAGCCCAGTTGAGGCTTAGAAAGGTTAACCTGCTCCAAGATCAAAGCAGTAAATGTTGGGGCTGAGCTCAGAACTCAGTTTGGAGTCTCTCCACTACTATCACCTGCCTTGGAACTCTGTTTACTTGATTGATATGAATTGTTGGTTATGAGTTTATGGCCCCCATCTCCTAGCAGTTCTGTGGCTACCTGAAGAGCCAGTCTGGCAGGAACCTGCGTGAGAGAGAAAGGGGGCTATTAGATGGAGGGAGGGAGGAAGAAAAACTCCAATTTATTTCTTCTTTTTCTTGCTTTTCATCTGTCTTAATTTTTGCCTTCACTGTTCTTTGTTCTTTTCCTTATTCTTAAACGTTTATTTATTTAAAAATATTAACTTCATATTTCAACCCTTTCCTCCCCCTCCCTGATTTAATTTTTTATAAGTGCCTGGTCTAATTTATGTGTGCAGTTTTCCAAAGACTTTCAGTAACTAGCTCAATTACAAAAAGTCAGTTTGTCCATCAGGGGCTAATTTGTATATATGCATACTCATACACATTGTGTGTGTGTGTGTGTGTGTGTGTGTGTGTGTGTGTGTGTGTGTGTGCACTCTCGGTGGAGTCTCTTGAATGACTCACATCTGGTTTTTAGGCTTCTGGCCCTGCCTGCTGTTCTCCAGCTCAGTGCACAGACCTTCTTTGTGCCCGAGGTGGGGTGTGCTTTCTAACTGTCCTGGTCATGTGCTCACACATTTTCAGATCAGCATAGACATAGTGATGGAAAGAAACCATTGAAAACAGGCTTTTGGATGTATTCCAGAGGTGATTTAGTCTGTGCATTGAGAGATTAGTGCATGTTTCACGCTTAAATATAATCTATAATATGGGCACGAAAACGTGACCCATGCTACGCAGTGGAGGCCTCTGCTATCTGCTGGGTAAGCCCTGAGACCCAGGTAAGTCTCAAGAGACCCAGCTGAGTGGGACCCTTGATGGCCATAGGAATCTTCCCCCAAGGGAGGGTAGGGTGAGTATTCCAGGTAGAATGAGCTGACAGAACCTTAGCACAAGGGAAAAAACGGAAAAATAAAGAAGTATGTGAGATTTGTGACATCTTCCCTTTTGGGGGATATTCTTCAAGTATAAAATTGATGCTTCTCTGTGCCAAGGATGGTCTGAGTCTCAAATTGTGCTGTTCCATTTAATCTTCATAGTAAACCTATAAGGTACATGCTGGTATGAGTTCTGTTTTACACTATAGAAGCTAGGACACTGAGACGTTAGGGCACTTGTCGAGTTCCCACCATCAGTAAGTGGCAGAATCAGGCTGTCTGACCTCGGGGCCAACATGGCAAAGTGCCACACTCAAGTGCTTCTACCAGGTTCTCTCCTGAGAGCCATGTCCCCTGTTTTGCAAAAGGAAGACAAGGCATCCTGCCAGAGTCCAGGTGGGCTTTACGATGTTCAATTTGTGTTGTGTGCATTGCCTTTGTGCATTGCCTTAGACAGAACATCCTGTGTTCTTGGCTGTATTGCTCACAAGGGACTGGGCGTCCTCGGGGCCTGGGTGGTGATCCTGTGTGGGAGACTCAGATTCTGAGGACTTTGGGGAGCAGATTTGTAAGAAAAAAATGAAAAGAAAGCAAAAATGAGGATGTTTATTTTTAATAAAGACACCCTACGCTAATTTCCTGAACTCAAACCAGTCTAGACTTATTTTTTCCATTTTACACAATGTCCGCAACAACAGAATAAATTTATGAAAAACCAAACAAACTGGGAGTTGAGTTTTGGCACTAAGAGACAGACAGAAATAGAATCAGCTGCTTTTGAGTTGAGTCTAATGACTGATTTACAAAGCAGTGGTAGATTAGGGCTGCATTGGCCTTAATTGAACCAAAGTTATTTTCATTATGAGGAGATAACAGGGATGCACAATGTCTGGTGTCCAGGACACGGACTAGTCACACTATCATTCCTGTCCTCCTTTTCCAAGTTTCAAGACTCAATATAGTAGAATTAATAGCATACTTTCAGTTATTTTTCCCCTTGACGTTATTTTGTGCAGAGGGAACTGAGACCCAGAGAAGGTGGATGTCCTCCCCTTTCCTTTATTAGCATTAGGTAGAACAGCTTATCCACAGAATTAGATAATATCTCTGAGTGAGGAGATTCCATTTTGCTCATCTGGGTTGGGAAAATATAAGTGGGAACAATGTGATTTGCACATATTTGAGCATAAATTCACATAGTTGACTCTGTTGATAGTCTACATTTGAGTGTGGTCCCATCCTCTCCCCACTCCTTAGCCACTTGAGGATGCATTTTGTTGTGTCCAGTATCTAGACTCGGGTAACTGTGTGTTTATAGAGATTGTTCAGAGGACTTGCTGAGTCTAGGCCAATGTCAATGCATATGTTTATATTTCAGAAAGGTTTCCATACCTTATCTCATTTCAGTCCAGCTATTTATTTATAAGGAATGAGAAAGTTAAAATTAACTCCATTTCACATGTAGGGAAAATGAGACACAATGACATTCCCAACATGACATGTAGAATTTATTGGGGAAATCAGGATTTGAACCCAAATCTATCTATCTCTTTGTCTGCTTTAAAGCTGTCCATACTCCCACCGATCCCTTCCATTAATGTAAATTAGTGCATTTGTATAAGAAATGAGTATCGATGTGCTCCTATGTTCATTTTTATATAAGATACTTCCAGTTACTTTGCTTCATCATACTGGATTAATTATGAGGAGACATACATTTAGAATCGTAAGAATCACTTCTTTTCTAAACCCTATTGTTTCATCTCTCCATGTCCAGACTAAAGAAATCCTTCATAGGCTTCTCAGTGATGAACAGGCCTCCATGCCCAATTGTTGTAGTGGACTGTCATTTTACTGTGACAGATTCGAGAAGACAGATGTCTTAGATGAAAACATCTTTTAATGGCAAAGCAGAGGAAGAACTCTGATGGAAGGAACATTTATATGGAGAAGTGACTTTTCCTTACACGTCCTAGTCCCTGAAGAAACTTCATACAACTGTGACTACTTTGTCGGATTTTAGAGGATCGAGCACTCTATGGGAGAAAAGAGCTTTTGTCTTGATGAATTTTGAGTATCTCTTTATCTAAGGGGTGTGTTCATTACAGAAAAGTGGTCAAGAATTTGTTGCATGAGAAATTATTATTAGTTCCACAGCAACAACAGCAAAAAAAAAAAAAGCCTTTGCTGTGGTTTGGGATCCATTCTGTTTGCAGTGACTAAGAATTCTAATACACAACCTCTTCCAAATTCATCCCTTTAAAAATCTTTCTTGATCATTATCATAGCTCTTTTTCCTCACTCATTCCTTAGTTATCTAGCAACAACGTTCTTTTAAGTTTATTATTGCATTTTATCTTGGAACTTGAAACCATTGTGCTTAAAACCAGACATTGTGAGAACTTTGCAGAAATGACTTTAGTTTTTAGGAGATGTTGATGCTAAGATACCAAAATGTAATTAGACTCATACAGATTGGGAAAAAGGTGACTTTCTCCTAGAGGAAACCCTGATATTCTGTATTCTAGAAAACTGGAAAATGAGAAGGTGGAAATAGAACTCAAGGTTCCTAAGTAATGACAGTTCTAAAAACTTTAGCCCTTAGTAAATTGTCATTTTAACATTTGGTCTGACTTCCACAATATATTCAGCCTTAACCCCGCTGGCTTGCATTCTTTTCCAAACACTGGCTGGTCCCAGCAGGGTAATGGTCTCTGACCCTTTAGCTCTCACCCTATAAATCAACATCACAGTACTGAGCTCTGCCATTCTTGCATTTCACAATCACGTAAATACTTTGCCACAAACCATTTACCGCCCATGAGCACCTAACATTTCCACTGTTGACTGACTTAGCCCCTTTCCTTCCCCAGTGCTGGCATATCATTAGTGGTGTCAAGGGAAAAGACCATGTGGATGGAGCAGAATGAGTCAATCCAAGAGATGCTGTAGATTTAAGGGGTTATATCACAAGTAATTATTTCTCATTTTCATTCTGTGGCATGTTTACCAAAGGGTGGCAGGGTACAAGTTACTCATCCTGTGGCACATTTGCCGAAGTGTGATAGAGTGCTTTTGGGGACCAATTGTAATTCTCTATAGTCAAGGCGGATGGAAAGATAGAGACTTCAGGACAGGACCAGGAATTTCCATCTGTTGTTCACTGAATATCTCCAGATACTTCCTTCCATGACCATTCCCCTTTGGACTTAGCTCTGACATTATAACTCAACCTGCCTCAACTCACTGCCTCCATAGTGACCTGGAGTAACATCCTAGGAAGAGGGGAAGATTGAAGAAGAAGTGGAGGTGGAGGCCATGAGTTGGTAGGAAAGTAGTAAAGGATAGACCACAGGGTTGGTTATTATTAGCAAAGAGGTAGGTGTACAGAGTGAGTGAGGGCAGGAAGCAGAGACAGAAAAGGAAGACACTGTCAACTCTGAACATAAAGGGAAAGATATTTAGCAAGAATATGACCAATTCCATGAAATTAGGTTGGTATAAATAAACATTATGACCATAAATTAGAGTTAAATCTAACAATGTTTTTTGCTTACAAATTGCTGTATGAATCTTCGCTTTCCCTTTATTGAGTATACATTAGCATCATCACCAGCATTAAAATATTTTCAGTAAATACATTAGAAATTCAGACTATTTCTCAAATTTACAGTGAACTTCATATTTTTTTTCTAGTCTAGGGAACCAGATGGCTGGGGATAAGAAGGGTTCTGCTCCATTTTGTGATACATTTTTGTCTCATGATATAGATACTCATTATGCCTGATGAAGGGATGAATAAGTGAATGACTGTGAGAGTAATCACTCTAGGGCTGCTCCTGGAACCCTGCCCTAGTCCTTTTTGTGAAGATAACATAGATGGATGTTCTCTTCAAACCCCCATTCAATGAGGGTGCTACATATTGGACTGGAAAAAATTAATACACCTATTCCTCGTTCTGTTGTGAAACATGGTGCCATGATTATGGTAACTTAAGAGAAGACATTATTCTGAGCAAGTGTGGTGGATACCATGGTGAATCATGCAGGTCACTCCAACTTCTTTACATGAGAAGCTCTCTTCCCCCATGTCTTAGTCCATTAAGGTGGCTATAACAAAATGCTTCTGGTATAGTGACTGCTAAAAACCAGACATTTATTTTTCACAGTTCTGTAGCTGGAAGTCTGAGATGGAGTACCAGCCTTGTTGGAGGAAGACCCTCTTTGGGCCATAGGCTTCTCATTGGCAGAAGGAGAAACAGTCTCCCTGGAGGCTGTTTTACAAAAACACCATTATCATCAAGATGGCTCCTCAGTCATTACCAAACCATTGCCTTAGGGCACCCCATTAATACTATCACATTGGGCATTAGGATTTTTTTTTTTTTTCAATTGATGTACTATCGGTTTTCAATAAGATATAACTTTCAGGAGAATAAATTCCATATATGAATTTTGACAATGCACCTTCAGATGAAACATCTCAGCTGCTGGGTATAGTAAGAGCTGGCAGCTCTTATCTGAATATTACTCACCAAACTCCAACCCAGGGTCTACATCCTACTAAAGCGAGCCATCTTGCCATGATCACACAACTTTCTGCATGCAGTCAGGCAGTCAATATGAAGATATGTGGCCTGCACCCCATTCTCCAATTTGGGACAACTCTACAGGGATGTCTCAACAGAAACATCCCCTTGGGATAACCTGAGCCTTTGTGTGACTATGTCACATCCCGCTTTTCCTTCTGTCCAGCCCTACATTCTTCATTTCCCCACAAGTCCCAAAAGCACACCACAATAAACTTCTTGCCAAGGAACTTAGTCTCAGAGTCTTCTTCCTGGAAAACATGACCTGCGGCACAAACTATTTGTTAATTTAAAAATTCTTACTTCACCACAGCCAGAATATTTATGTCAGACCTCATCATTTTTGTCCTTCCTCAAACCTGGGCTAACACCATGTTACCCTGTTAAGACCAGTGGACCTCATATAGAGATTGAATCCTGCTGCGAAGATTGCATGAAGCTGTTTGGATAATGAAGTGTGAAAACTGGATCAGCACTACTCTTCATAAGCTATAGAAGTTTAACCGCCCCTGCCCCCATCCTTTCCTCTCCTTACGTTCTACCCCTTGAGTAACTCGGATGTTTCTCTGTCTAACCCACAGAAACAATGATCTCTGGATAGCCTGGAAAGAAAAGAATCATACCCTGGCCAGTGTGAAAAATGATGTGATAGAGTGTGATTCACCTTCTGATGTACAGAGGTACCATGTCAAAATGTGTTTCTTAGATTTCTAGAGTACAGTTACCACTGAAAGGATAATTTATTACTCATAGTGCTCAGGAGGAGGGAACAAAGCATGCAGGAAGTACTGGGCTTGTCATGAGGCAGAGAGGGAAAATAGGGGCAAGAGCCAGTATAGGGTTTCTGTGGGAAGGAATGGGCAAGGCAGCAGAGGCAGGTTTAGGATAGGATGGTTTGAATAATTGCAGCAGGATTGGGGTAAAGGGCTATGTGACTAGTTGTCTGGATCTGGCCCTGTCGTGGGGCCAGTGGGTGGTGTCCCATTGAGTGAGCTCGGTGTGGGAGGAGGTTGAAGTTTGACTGGTCTGGTTGGTTGTGCACCAGAGATGCCCCAGCAGCATGCCGTTTGCTCTCTGTAAGAACTGCTAGTTCTGGGAGCTCAGGCTTTCCAGGGTCAGCAGGCTCCTCTGTCAAAGCATCTGAAACATGCAGTTAACACAACACTCTCCACCACCTACCACAATCCCCCTCCGTCTCACCGAATTCAGTCATGTGAGCTGTCTCCAGCTGATCTGTCGCCCTACCATTCCTGAGGGATAATAAAAATCTACACTTTCAAATAATCATCTCAAGTACTTCTCTGATTTCAAGTGTGAGGCCTCCTAAGCATTCACACTTCTAAGATCCTAAAAGAAACCTCTCCTTTTCCATGAGTTCTGACAATTGGAGAAATAACACCCATGGACACGAATGTGATATTCAAGTCTAACTAAATAAATAAAAATAATGGTAGACCCTACTTAGTGTGTATGGTCCCCTGGGATCTCAAAAAATTCCATGAATTGTTGTATTATCCTCAAGGAACTGAAGTTAAAGACAGAAAGCAGTTCTCTCAAGATCATTGAGCCACAGGCACAGATGAGGTGAGGCTCGAACACAAACTTGCCTGGCTTTCCTTGGATGCGTGCTCTTCTCCCACTCCTTCCTTCTTTCTTAGTCTTTCAAAGCTTCCAATATCTTTTACAAAGTTCTTTTCATAGCATTTCCACTTCCTTAATACTTTAAAGAAAGAAGTATGGTAGTCTTCACCACTAAGACCGATGAATGATTGTACAATGAAAAAATAATTGAGATAATTCTAGATGTTTTTTAAAGGGATAGCGTTTTGGGTAAATGAATGTATGGTATTAGGATGATATTAGCCAAAGACAGAGAATATCTAGAAAAAGAAGTTTATAATACTAAGTTTGCCCTTTAGCTCTTTTGTATGTCTGCTTTTGAGAAATCTCTTTTTTTCTGAAGAAGTCCCATTCTTCCATCACAAGTTCCCAGAGCTACAAAGAACAAAATTAGGTATAGAAAAGATAGGTAAAAATATCTTACAGTTTCAGAGAACTATAAACAGAGGACTAACTCAATGCAATACCATAAAGGTGAAAATAAGCATACTAAAGACAAAATACAATAAAAATTACTCTGACTGGCCTCAAGCAGCAAAATCCTTGGTAAAGCTATCAAGATACAAGGATGTTATGTGATCAGTGTTGACCATAGTTATTGGGGGAATACTTCAAGTATAGGAATTGAAAAATTAAGCCAATATTAAACAAAATATTCATGCTTTATCATTTACCAAATTCCTATAATAGGAATCTCACTACATTAAGAGAGAAAGTGGAGAAAGAGGGACTAGAGAAAAATAGGCTGATCAAATTACTTGGAAGTAAAAAAAAATAATTGCTGAGTGAGTTGGATGTGAGTCTGGAGAAAAGAGGACTGGATGGGGGCTTAAGAGCAACCAGCACATTGTTGAAGGTGCCAGTTGGAGATTTGATTGCAGCCTCAGACTTTCCATGGAGCATAAGAAGAAGAAAGCTTGTGCTGCTGCAGGACCTCAGCTGGGTATCTGGAAGCATTTCCTGACTGGGAATGTCAAGAGTACTGGTTTCCAGGATCAAAGGGAAACTGCTGGGATGAATCTATCCTAGGAAAATTTTCAGCCTCAAGCAAGAGGCTGTGTGGGTGGTTCCACGACTTTGTGGATGGACTGACTGCTCACATCCCCTGTCTCATGTTGCTGAGAGGCGCGCCAGATGCTGCACTCACAGCTCTTTGCCAGCAGCTGACTCCCAGAGCAGAGGCTGTGAGTTTTCTCCACAGAAAGGAACAACTCAGTCTTTCACTCCCTGCTCCTCACTTGGACTAGTCCTTCAGTGCACACTGTGGGTTTCAGCTCTTCCAACACTTATGTGCTTTCCTTCTGAGCCAAGGGGTTCCTCGGAACAATGCAGCATCTGTGTATTGACAGTAATGGCTTGTGGGCCAGAGAGCTCAGCCCAGCTCTCTCTCCACCCCACACACACTGGATTGCACACCTCACCTGCAGTAATCCACGCTGAGTCAGCCCCTGCCTGGCCAATGCCAACAAACCCCACCCTATTACCCATTTCCCAAACATCAGGCTAATCTGCTTCCTAGCTCCTTTACCATGTTTACCAATTTTCATGCAAGATGATCCCTATCCTCCTCTACCCCACCCACATAGAGAACAATAACACACTAGTGACTCACAGCCTGACCCTAAATGTGAGCACTGAAGGATGAAGTACAGACTGCTCACTTGGGCAGCTAGCTATTTACAAAAGGCTTGCCCTGCAGAAAGATGCTACTCTTTTTCTATAACATGATTGACTTTTATTTATTATGCGGGTTGTCAATTTACGTAAGGAGTTAGGAACGCTCAACAAGCAGAGTTTGTAAATGCTCTGTTCACAGACTTGGAAACATTTCATGTCAAAAAGACAGAAAGGTGCTTAAGCCCATATTTTTGTTCTTAGCCCTGACTCAGAGAGGAACACGTGCTTATTAGGAAAGTAGAGTTTTAACCATTGGGTAACCCTTAAAGATCAGGAATTCTGTGTGTGAGTCATGTGCAGCACACAGATTTGATATTTTTTTAATTCTATCTTTTATTATTATTGAAGGGATATTGCATTTTGACAGTGACTTGTTTTGAGGTATACGTAGTGGTATTTTTACATTTACAAATAGCATAGTAGATTTACTAATATTCCTCCCTTTTTTTCTCTCTTCATTTACAGTTAATTCCCTTCATCCCATTTCCTCCACCACTCCCCTGTCACTTTGGTACCCAATACCCCTTATTTGCCTTTTTGTCTCTCATCTCTAAGAGTCCATAGTTGTTTGGAGTACTGTTCTCCCTCTAGCTCTGTTTCTCTCTGTCTCTCTCTCTTTCTCTCTCCCCCACTCCCTACCTATTTTTAGTGTTTAATTTATGACATTTATTTCCTTTCTCTTTACCCATCATATGAGTGATATTATACAATGTCTGTCTTTCTCCTTCTGGCTTATTTTGCTAAGCATAATTATCTCCAAGTCCATCCATGTTGATGCAAATGCCAAGATCTCCATTTTGATGGCTGCATAGTATTCCATAGTGGATATGTACCACATCTTCTTTATCCACTCCTCTGTTGATGGACATTTAGATAGTTTCCAGCTTTTAGCTATTGTGAATTATGCTGCATTGAACATGGGGGTGCATATATTTCTTTGCATAAGTGTTTTTGTGTCATTGGGGTAAATGCCTAGTAGAGGAATAACTGCATCATGTGAAAAATCCATTCTCTCAATTCTTTGAGTACTCTCCATACTGCTTTTCAGAATGATTGCACCACTTTACATTCCCACCAACAGTGAATTAGAGTTCCCTTTTCTTCACATCCTCTCCAGCACTTATTATTTCCATATTTTTGGATAATAGCCATTCTTACTGACATGAGATAACTCATCATTGTTTTGATTTGCATTTCCCTGATGACAAGAGACGTAGACCATCTTTTCATGAACTTATTGGCCATTTGTATGTCTTCCTTGGAGAGGTGTCTGTTGTCATCAGCCCATTTTTTTTTATTGGATTGCTTGTATTTTTGTTTTCCAATTTTTTGAGTCTTTTGTATATCTTAGATATTAACCCCTTATCTGAGGTGTGAGAGGCAAATACCTTTTATCCTTCAGTTGGCTGCCTTTTTGTTTTATATGTGAGTTTCTTTTGTTGAGTAGAAACTTTTTAGTTTTCTGTAATCCTACTTGTTTATTTTAGAGAATTTATTTGCCTTGTAATGGGAGTTGAGTTGCCAAAGATATCTCTTAGATCTATTTCTAATAATATTTTGCCTACATTCTCTTCTATGTGTTTGATGGTTTTTGGTCTTATGTCCATGTCTTTAATCCATTTTGAGTTATTTTTTGTGTATGGTGTTAGGTAATAGTCTAGTTTCAACCTTTTGCATGTGACTAACCAGTTCTCTCAGCACCATTTATTTAAGAGGCTGTCCTTGTCCTATTGTAAGTTTTTGGCTTCTTTGTCAAAAGTTAGTTGTCCATGTACATGTGGATTTATTTCTGGACTTTCAGCTCTGTTCCAATGATCTTTCTGTTTTTATATCAGTGCCATTCTGTTTTAATTATTATTGCTTTGTAGTAGAGTTTGAAGTCATGGGGGATGACTCCTCCATTGTTGGTTTTTTTCTTGAGGATTGTTTTTGCTATCCTGGGTTGTTTATTGTTCCAGATAAATTTCATTATTTTGTTTTCCATGTCTATGAAGAATGTCTTTGGAATTTTGATAGGGATAGCATTGAATCTATAAATTGCCTTGGGCAGTATGGCCATTTTGATTATGTTGATTCTTCCAAACCATGAGCATGGGATATCTTTACATAGACGATGAGTCTTCTATTACTTTTAGCAATTTCCTATAGTTCTTGTAGTATAGGTCCTTCACCTCATTGATTAGGTTTATTCTAAGGTATTTCTTTTTTTTTTTGGTACAGTTGTAAACAATATTGTTTTCTTCAGTTCTCTTTCTTTATCTTCATTGTTGGCATATAGAAATGTAGCATATTTATTAGTATTAATTTTGTAGCCTGACATTTCACCATATTTGTTTATTATGTCTAGTAGTTTTTTACTTGATTCTTTGGAGTTCTCTGTGTAGATTATCATATCATTTATGAAAAGTGATAGTTTCATTTCTTCTTTTCCCATTTGGATACTTTTTATATCTTTTTCTTGTCTAATAGCATTGACCAGAATCTTCAGCACTATATTGAATAGTAATGGTGAGAGTGGACATCTTTGTCTTGTCCATGATCTTAGGAGAAACATTTCAGTTTTTCTCTGTTGAGTAAAATGTTGGCTGTAGGCTTGTCATATATAGCCTTCATTATGTTAAAGTACATTCCTTTTATACCTATTTTTTGGAGGGTTTTAACATATAAGGTGTTGAATCTTGTCAAATGCCTTTTTTTGCATCTATTGAGATGATCATGTGGTTTTGTCCTTTTTTATTGATATAATGTATCACATTTATTGATTTGCATATGTTGAAACATCCCTGCATCCCTGGAATAAATCCCACTTAATCATGGTGTGTGATTCTTTTTATATGTTGTTAAATTCGATTTGCTAGTATTTTGGTGAGAATTTTTGCATCAATATTCATTAAGGATATCAATCTTAGTTTTCTTTTACAGCGCAGTCTTTTTCTGGTTTTAGAATCAGCATAACATTAGCATCATAAAAGGTATTTGGAAATTTTACATCTTCCATTTTTTTTGAACAGTTTAAGGAGGATTGGAATTAATTTTCTTTGGATGCTTTGTAGAATTCGCGGGTGAAATCGTCTGGTCCAGTGCTTTTGCTATGGGGAAGGTTTTTGATCACTGTTTAAATTTCCTTGCTTGTGATTGATCTGTTTGTGGTTTCTAGTTCTTCTCTGTTTAGTTTTGGGGTATTGTACTTTCCAGAAATGTGTCCATTTCTTCTAGGTTATTCTGTTTGTTGCCATATAGTTGTACATGGTGTTCTCTTATAGTTCTCTGTATTTCTGTTGTATCTGTTGTGATTATTCCTTTTTCATTTTTTATTCTATTTGTTTGTGTTTTCTCTCTCCTCTTTTTTTGTGAGTCTGGCTAATGGCCTGTCTATTTTGTTTATTCTTTTGAAAAAACAACTTTTGGATTAATTGATTTTTTGAAGTCTTTCTGATTTAAATTTCATTGATTTCTGACCTCGTCTTTACTATTTCTTTCCTTCTGTTGGATTTAGGTTTCCATTTTTCTGCTTTTTCTAATTCCTTTAGGTGATGGCTTAGGTATTTTATTTGTGATTCTTCCTGTTTTCTGAGGCAGGATTGTATTGCTATAAATTTCCCTCTTATTACTGCTTTTGCTGCATCCCATAGATTCTGATATTTCATTTCTTCACTTTCATTTGATTTCAGAAATTTTTTAATTTCTCCCTTATCTTCCTCTTTTACCCATTGATTGCTCAACAATATGTTGTTTAATCTCCACTCTTTTGCAATTTTCCTCTCTTTTTTCTTTTGGTTGATCTCTAATTTGATACCATTGTAATATGAAAGGATGCTAGATTTGATTTCAGTCTTTGAAAATTTACTAAGACTTGTTTTGTGTCCCAACATATGGTCTATCCTTGAGAATGTTCCATGAGCACTTGAGAAGAATGTGCAGTATATAGTTTTTGGGTGAAGTACTCTATATATATCTATTAGGTCCAACTCTTCTATTTTATCATTTAAAGGTCTTGTTTCTTTGTTGATTCTGTCTGAATGATTTGTCTTTTACCGAAAGAGGAATATTGAAGTCCCTTACTATTATTGTGATGCTGTCAGTATCCTTATTTAGATTTGTTAATATTTACTTGATATATTTGGGTGCTCCTTTATTGGGTGCATAAGTGTTAATAAGTGTTAAGTCTTTTTGTTGTATTGATTCCTTTATCATTATGTAATGTCCATCTTTATCTTTTTAAATTTTCTTTGGTTGAAAGGCTACCTTATCTGATATGAGTATAGCTGTTCCTGCTCTTTTGGATTTGGCATTAGCCCAGAGTACCATTTTCAGTCCATCCACTTTAAACTGTTGCTTGTCTCTTGACCTAAGATGAGTTTCTTGTAGACAACATAGAGTTGGTTTCTTAATTCATTTAGCAACTCTGTGCCTTTTGATTGGTGAGTTCAGTACATTTACATTTACAGTAATTATTGACATTTGAGAACTTGCTACTGCCATTTTGATTTTTGTTTTCTGGTTATATTGATCTATTTGTTACTTCGTTATATTTTTGTAAAGTTTTTCCTCTTTGGTTTAACTAGTAGGGCCTCTTTTAACATTTCTTGTAGAGGAGGTCTCATGGTTGCAAACTCTCTTAGCTTTCTTGGGAAAAACCTCCCTCAAATTTGAAAGAGTTTTGCAGGATATAGTATTCATGGATGGCATTTTTTGTCCTGAAGTATTTTGAAGACATCATTCCATTCTCTTCCAGCCTGTAGAGTTCCAGCCTATGAAGTCTGAGGTTAGTTTGATAGGAGTGCCTTTATACGTTATCTGCTTATTTTGCCCTGGCCACATTTAGAATTCTTTCTTAGTCTTGGATTTTTTATAGTTTCACAATTATGTGTCTTGGTGTAGTATTTTTAGGATTTATGTAATTGCGTGTTCTGTTTGCTTCATTGACCTGTATGTTCATTACATGTTCTAGATTTGGGAAGTTTTCACCCAGTGTTGCCTTGAAGATGTTCTATTCCTCTCTTTTTCTCTTTACCTTCTGTGATACCCAGTAGTCTAGTTTTGCCTTTCCTGGTGGTATCAGATAGTTCTCTGAGTGTTTCTTCATTTTTTTTTTTTTTTTTTTTTGCGTTTAATTTATCTTCTTCTTGGCTCCTTTCTGCATTACTATCCTCTATATCACCAATCCTTTCCTCAATTTGGGTTATTCTAGTTCCATAGCTTTCTATATTATTTTTAATTTCATGAATTATCTCTTTTAAATCCTGTGTTGCTGTTAGTTTTTTCTATAGAGCTTCAATGTCTGCCTGCTTAATTATTTAAACTCTTTGTTTTGTTTATCTGAATTTTCTTTTAATTCTCTGAATTTCTTTATGAATACAGACTTGAATTCTTTATCTGTTAGAAAAAAGCATTCTTCCATATCTTCAAAGTTAATTTCTGTTGAGCTGTCATTTTGTTGTGATTCTATTTCCTGAGGTTTCAGGGTGTGTTGTGATCTGCTAGTTTGTTTGTATTACTACCATAGGATGCTCTACTTTTGTTTTATTTTATATTTTTTACCCTTACAGGCTTCCATAGTGTGTTTTGCTGTGTCAGGGAGTGATGATGGCTGCTAGGTGGGGATGGGCATGGGATTGGGGGTGCAGTGGTCATCTGTGAGCATGTAGTTTTGCCACCTGATGGTGGGAGGGAGAGGTAGTCTTGTGTTGTTGGTAGAACTCTGCTGACTTGGGTTATGTAACTTGAGTCTGCTGTCTGTGTTTATGTCCCTTGTAGTCACCAAACCATCAGGGTCAAGCCCTTTCCACAGGCTGTTCTTCCAGGGTCTTAGCCACCGGATCCCGATTTCCAGGGGCTCCAAGCCACCATGTGTGTAGTGGAGAGTGCGCAGTACCTGCATACTCCTGTTCTTTCTGGCTCCAGTTTTCTCCTTCTGGACTTTTTCTAGCCAAGTATTGCTGGCAGCATTGCTCAGGTTGGCTCAGACTTGCAGCTACCTGCTCTGCGTTCACTCGGCTAGAGATCAGTGGGGCTGCCCCTGCAGTCTGTGCCGGGAGAGGAGGGACTCAGCCCCGGGATTCTGCTATCTCCAACCCCAGGTGGGTGCTGGAAGTCACTGTAACTGTTCTGCACTCTTTAGAGTGTCCATGTGCCCCTCGTGGCTCCAGCTGGGCTCTGGCAGGGGAAGGCAGATCCACGTCAGCACTGCAAAGCTTTCCTTTCTCGGGGATTCCCTTTGCCGCTGTATTCTCTGCTAAATCCACGCACCCTCACCCACCTGTGGAGCTGGCTGTTAGTCTTCTTCTGTTCTCCAAGTAGTTCTGCCCAATGCTGAAGCAGGAAAATCCCTTTTTCTGTGTTGACTCCAAAAAACTGGGTTTTTTTCCTGTGTGGTATCTCAGTGCCTGCTCCCCATAGATGCCATCTTTAAATCTTCTCACACAGATTCAGTATTAAATGCAAATCAGAAACATGTCTCCTAGGGATGTCTCTCATAGAGGATCATAGCATGTCTCTTAAAACCTATCCAGGGGAATATATCACAGGGTATTAGAGTGTATGGCCACACAGTAGGAATGCTTAAGAGATTGTCGAATGGGCAGTGAGGGAGTTCAAGACATTTAAACAAAAGAGAAGGAGAGTAATTGAGATTTTTTTTTTTTTTTAAAGGAAAGATGCAGGTCAGAATGAAAATGAGCAGAGATAGGCAGGCAGAAAGAGATGAGGAAGAAGCACTTTATTTAGTTGTTCTCTTGGTTTTTATCCTAGCTCCAGTTCTTGAACTTGGGTCCTTGGGATGTGGGGCTTGCGCTCTCTGCTGAAGACAACTGACTAGTCAGCTACTCCACCAGGGCGCACCAGTAATTGGGATTTTAAGGGACAAACTAGAGATGTGTGTCTGTGTGTGTATGTATATTTGTAAGATTTTGTGATCCTGTCATTCAAAGTCTCCGAGGTTCAAGTTGCCCCCCTTTTTTCATCACATGATGAATGCTGGGTTGATGCAGAAGTGTCAGGGAGAAATCAGAGTTCCACTTTTGGAGCCTTTTCTTCAGATTCTTGATTTTCTCTCTGAAAAATATTATGAGGCTGATGTTTAGATTTGGAATTCTCTCTTGCTTTTGAATTTTAATATTAGTAAACTGAGCTATTTAGTAACTTCTGGAAGTCCTCCATCCATCTTGAATTTTTATCTTATGAACGCTGTGTATGGAATTTGATTTGTTTCCCATTGATATTATAAACTATGGGGAAATTAAAAATTCAGCTCTTTTGAATATGCAAGACCTTTCCAAAAATGCCTTTGCAGTTCTGTTCTCACAGCTATCATCTAATAAGCATCCTGAATCTGACCACTCTGTCCTCATCTCACTCTTAATCAAATCTAGTGGAGTCCCCCCAAATTTTATCCGGAAGGGAATAAAAGAGACGTAGAGAAAAGATAAGTGAACTTGCTTCCCCTGTAGTCTTATCCTTACCAGCAAAGTCCCCATGAGGAATCCATCACAAAAGGTTTGCACACGCTCTACTGAAACTTCTGTAGCCGGCAGTGTGTCCCACTCATCATCCAGAGTCCGGTAAATCGCCAAGGCAGGCAGTTGAGACTCCTTTAGTTTGAAAAATGATATCACCTTCCCATTTTCCTTCACACCACTGTCCACCAGAACAAACAGAATCTACAGTTGGGAACATTTGAAAGAGAAAGTAATAACTGGTCATTGTTGACAGGTATACACACTGATTCTGTAACCTGCACCACACAATTCAAATCTCAGTTCAGTTTAAATAAATTTATTGTTTTGAATTGCTTTGGTATTTTATCCCTTTGATAGACTTAATTTTAAGAACATAGAATTGGAAGAGACTTTAGTGATTTGTTAAGGGAAAAAATATACTAGTTAGAAGTAGAAAATACCTTTTACATTTTGTTTCTAGAACTTTCTATCTGAATGACTCTGGCACAACACTCAGTCTGAGTCTCTGTGTTTTCATTGGCAAAACAGGCTTTTTACTGACTAAGATTAAATGAGAGGAAGCACTTAATATTTCTAGTACAGATTTTAGCATAAGTACTTGATAATGTTAACTGTTTTATATTATTGAATCAAACCTTCTATTCCAGGTAGAAATCTTCTGACTAGAGGTTTATCTATATTCAGTACCACTGACTATGTCCAGTGTTAGGGAAATGACCCACAGAAAATCCACTTATTTTATCACCAGGCAGTCCTCATCAAGAAAGTCTCTAGTTCATTGTGACACCCTTGGAATGGTTGAAGTTTTACTATTCAGCGACAGCAAGTAGAATTGTACATAGTGGAGAAGGGAACGATGCATAGTTTTGAACATGTAGGAGGCACTGACACATGATAGGTATTTTATTTGAGAGATAGTCCCAGAGTTCTAAACTCTATGGAATTGAGACCAGAAGCAAACAAGCTGAAACTGAGACAACTTTTCCTTTAGCATCTCAAGTGTCTAACTTCTCTCCTCCTATTAACACATCAAAAAGAAATAGACTCACCCACTATAAGGGGAGCTTTGATTATATATCTTTTGATAGTATAAAATATAGCATCTTTACTTTTAAATCAGAGTAGTGTGACCTCCGATGGGCCATTTTCTTACTGTCCCTTTGCTGTACTTGTTGTCCTGATTTATCTCACCCCTCTGGCTCCATCTCCTTTTTCTAGTGTCCTGGTGCTGAGTATTCAAAAGCACTATCTCCAATTCCAGACTTACCTTTCCCTGGAAGAGTTGAGCTGCCTTCTGGAATCTGAGAATGCTTTCTTCATATTCTGGGTAGGCCTTGTTCATCATGAGTAGAAGATGAATTTGAACCATGCTATTAAATAGACCAATCACAGTCTGGCAAATTGAAACATAATACAGTAAAATGAAAGAGAGATAGAAGAAATCAAAAGTGATGAGTGGTACCCCAGAGAACAGGAAGACTGAAGTGTAAAAGAGGGGATGTTCCTCCATAACACGTGGTGACTACCCTCCAAGATGGCATTCAGTAAACCTCACTCTCTGAATTTCATGCAGCTGTGTAGGCCCCTCCTTTGCACACTGAGTAGGGCTGGCTTGAATAACCAGTGGGAGATTGTAGAAGTGATGTAGTATGACTTCCAAGGTTAAGACTGAAAAGACATTGTGGCTACTGCCTTGTTCTCACTTGCATTACTCACTCTTGGGAAAATCAGACACAATGTTGGGCACACAAGCAGCCTGATGGAGAGACCTTCATGGTCAGGACTGAAGGCTTCCTACAAATGACCAGATCTGACTTGGCTGCTGTATGACTGAACCATCTTGGAATCAGATCATCCAGCCCCAATCACACTTAAGATGACTGCAGCCCTGAGAATGATAGCAACCTCCAAGAGTCCCCAGATCAGAAGCACCTAGCCTCACCCCTCCCCACCTGTTGATCCACAGAAATTTTGTGAGATAATCAGTGTTTACTGTTTAAGTTGCTAGGTATCGATACTAAGTTTTATACATCAATAGACAACGAATAGATTATGTAACAATCACTTGTATCAGTTCCCTAAATATCGGAAGGGCAGTCAAATACATTTAAAATGTAACCTTTGACTATATATTTCTAGTGCAGTACTTATTGTTTACTAAGTGCCAGGCATTGACCCAGATATTTATATGTAGTAAGCAGTTTAATCTTCAAAGTCTTAGTTTTATAGTGAGAAAACTGAGACACAGAGAGGTTAAGGGATTCCTCCAAAGTCACCAAGTAGTGGACCCATACCAGGTGGTTGGCTCCAGATTCTTTGTGCTGGCCCTGTCTCATACACAGTTGATGGCAAAGCCTCTCTAACCCAATTCAACCCTAAGAGTAGTCAGCCAGTCTACTTCAGGTCAGCAGTAAGATAAGCTCCTCAGGAGGCCAGAAGAATTGGTCCTTTTTGCTAATTAATGATGGTGATTTTCCCATGGAGTTGTCACTTACCCAGGGGAGTGGGACAAGCAGGAGCCAGAGTCAGGAGAGGAGAGGGGTGAACCTATAGACTAGCCCCTTCCTAAAATTATACCGCCATTTCTGTTTTAAACAAATCCCATTCCTTTTCACCTCTCCCTACAGAAAGTATTGCTATAAATTGGCTTCTGCACAGAAATTACAGTGTATTAACAAATGTTAGACAGACTCCCAGCATGGTAGGAGGGGAGCAACTAGGTGGGATCCCTCTGGAAGCTGCACTGCTCCGTAGAGATTCTCCAGATCTACCGGCTAACATCTAGACAAGGAGGGCCCTTGGATTCTTTCCCAAAACTTTCTCTCTGGAGTTTGAAACCAATTATTATATTTAAACTTGAGAAACTGGATGGGAAATAATAGTCTCTTGTTTTACTACATTCTACTACTTTTTAGAGCACACATGCATGTGTTATTCTAGAGGAGATACTGAGGATGATTCCTGGGAAAAGTTAAGAAATTTAAGTAAGGAGTCAAAAGGTGCACTTGTTTTAGCAAAATGAATTCATTATAGCAGAAGGAATTCATTAATCCTAATATACACAGCCTGATTTTTCACCCTGAAGTCAGGTGTTAAGTGTATGTATAAAAGGGCAAGATGGGCTAAATATATGACTGTGACTTTCTTCCTAGTTGCTACAGGTACAAAAACTCTCAGCAACAGAGGAGAAACAACTGTAGTGTGGGCATGTCTCCAAATGAGACAAATATTACTTTCAGGAAGTGAAAAAGTCTCAATAAAATTGAACTCACTTCTCTAAAGGAATTCTTACCTCATTTCTTGATGGAATTTGCTTTCACTCCTAATGTGGAATTTTTTTTCAAAAAGGTTATTTTTCTGTAAGATAAGAGATGGACCAGCCAGAGAGCTCAGGCAGATCAGTCCTGGTCTGTATTCCATAGAACCTCCGGGTGTTGACCATGTCCCAGGACCAAACACCATCTTTTCTGGCACACATGCACTCTGGGCACCTCTATAAACACAATGACCAGAATGATGATGGTCTAGAAGAAAAATGTCTTCTCAATAATTGCTGCCAACACCCCCAGACTGCATGTGTTTGGAATCTTAGCAGAAGTGGAAATAGAGTCACTCCCACTCCTCCACAGAGACAAACATGGTGGGAGAGGTGGACAGGAAATTAGTCAGTAGGAAGAAGGGTGTTTTCCACTGAGTGCTATGTGGGGCAATGGAAAAATCATGGGATTCAGTCAGACAGGACTGAAAAAAGCAAGGACAAGTACATAGGGCTGTCTCTGAAGCTCAGATTACTAGTCAAACAGTCTTGAGGGAGGTACTTTACTTTTCTGAACTACCATTTCCTCTCTTGCAAATGGAAATGAACTAAGACATCATCAGTTTGACTTCCTGATTATCATTTTCCTACTTCCTGTGTGATCTTAAATAAGTCACTTGGATCTTGAAGGTTCTTTTCTACAAAATGGGCATAATAATTTATTTTTTTCTGCCCCCCCCCCCAAAATCAATATGAGTATTAAATGAGAAAATGAGTAATGAAGGGCTTTATAGGTTCCAAAATAAATGATGTGCATGTAATACTGTTATTAGAGCATGTACAGTATTTCTGAGCTAATGTGGATCACTAGAAATTAATAATCCATCACTCAATGATCTATGTCAGGTAAAGTAAAAGGTAGGCTATATAAGGGACTTCTGTGAGCTATCAAGTATTAGGTTAGAAGAACTTCAAGACAGGAGGACAAACACCTTTACCCAGATTGTGTGCATCATACAACTCCGAAGGGTGACAAGCCTGGTGGTGCCAGACCAGGAACTGGGAGTCACTGGTCCCCAAGGAGGTGGCACAGAAAATAGGAAAAGTCATTTGTAAACTGTTATAGAAACTTTGTATTACCGTGACACCAGATATGTTATCTTGGGTTTTCATTTTTTTATATGTATTTCTTTTGTCTGCTAATTTACTTTCAGTATTTGGTAAAGTATTAGTCACCCATGCTTTAGGAAAGAAATAGGCCTTCTGCACCGATTACTATCTCATTTAGAAGCAAGGTCTTCTGGCGGCCAGGTCCGCAGTGTCCTCACTGCTGAGTGCTCCTGTGCTGCAGAACTCAGACGCTCAGAACCAAATGCTGTAGCTTTGCATTCTGGCTCTCTCCTCCTGATCCTGTGAAATGGGGTCTGTCTTTCCTGACTTTCTTTGTTTAGTGAGGACAGTCTGTCCATTTGAAGGGCTGTAGTAAGGATGGTAAACAACTAAGTATTCACCTAATGGTGGTGACTGTTACTATTCATCAAAAAAAGCAGAACTGGAGGAGAGCACTCGCAAGGACCCTCCCTGATGTGGGGACTTGAGGAACTGGAGACAGAAACTGTTGCTTACAGCAGAGTTGTACTCTGTCACCAGGCGGAGGTTGTTGATCTCAATGAAACGGCTTAGTTTGGAGTCATCGATGCCGTCAACATCTTCGCTCTCCAAGTCCAGTTGTTCACTATCCACCTGGGTAGCATGGAAAGGATAAAGTTGTCATTGTTCTGTCTTTTGTCATGCATTGATAAATATTTTTGGATTAGTCAGGGCAGGCACTAAAGTGTCCCCTGCCCTCAGGAAACACTCAGCTCTGTGGGATGTAGGGAAATCATCAGAAATGTCAGACAGAATGTGGCAGGTGTCATAACAAGGGTATCACAACCATCTGTCACCTACAGAAGAGAGGGAAAGTTCCCAGGAAGAGGTAGTGCCGGAAAAAGGTCTAGGAACTGTTCATATAAATGAGGATGAGTAATGAAGAGTATTTGCAAAAGGCAAGAATTGGGGAGAGGCCATCTTCTGGAAGTTGCAACTAACTTCCTAGGACCATAGCAGTAAGCTGGGTAGGAGAGAAAGCTGTGGAGGAGGGAGGCTCAACTTCTAAAGGGCCTTGAAACTCAGACAGGTAGATTAAACTCCACCCTGAGGCAAGGGAAGCAGTGTCAGACTCAGTTAATGTTCAGTTATATGCCCTTACAGTGTGAAATAAAACACATATGGAGAAAAATCTCAAAACAAAAAATAGAAGATTCAGTAAATTTTCACAGAGCAAACAACTATGGAACCACCACTTGGCTAAAGAAATGGAATTTTACCGGAAACCCTGGAGTCCCAGTGCCCCCTTCATAGCAACACTTCATCCATTTGTGCCAGCGATAACCACCATCCTTACTTTTGTGGTTACTATTTTCATCCTTTCCTTTATAGCTTTACCAGTTGAAGGTGCATTTCTTAACATATAGTTTAATCATTTTTAACATTATAAAAATGGAAACCAATAACAAAAATGTTTCCCTGTTTGTATATCTCATTTCTTTTGTTTAATATTTTGTTTGTATGTGTTGTCCATGTTACCACATGTGGCTGCCATTGGCTCATTTTCCTGACTGAAAGATATATATATATATATATATATATATATATATATATATATATATACATATATAATGTATACTATATATATAGAGAGAGAGAGAATTAGAATTTTTGATTATAGGTTATATGTATCTTCAATGAGTAGAAAATGCCAATTTATTTTCCAGACTGGCTAACAATTTACACTTGTACCTGTACTGTTTTGAAATGTTCCATCACTCTACAACCTTGCCAACATTTGATTTTAATCATCCTTCTAATTTTACTCATTTTGGTAACTATATTGTAGTGTCATACTGTGGTTTTAATTTTAATTGTGTTTCCCTTATGAACTACCTGTATGACCTTTTATGAACTGCTGAAGATACTTGCCTGTTTTTCAATGGAACTATCTTATTTTTTTTGAATGATTTGAAATGGTTCTGCAAAATCTAGATATATGTCTTTATTGGTTCTCTATTATGTATCTTTTCTCACCAGGGGCTTCCCTTTTAGTGGTGTCCACCCATGAACAGATAGTAATTTCAGTGTAATCAAGGGTATCAATCTTTTCACTAATACCTGGTGTGTGTGTATGTATTTGTTTTGTTTAAAAACTCTTTGGCTACACCAAGGACATGAAAATACTCTCGTCTCCTGGAAACATTATTATTTTGTTTTTGACAAAACATGAAATCCTCCTAATATTCATTTTTCTTGCTTCTTAAAACCATATGCTTAGATCCTATCTTTTAGCATTATTTTTCTCTAAAACATATATTAAAGTCTACATATTCCTTTAGTGATAGTTGTCTGGACCACTATCTCAGCTTTGCATTTAGAAGCCCTTTCTCACCACACTCAGATATATCAAAAGAGAGGGCTTTAGATGGCCATCAAATTTTCTCAGTGTCCTACTCCTTTCCCCAATCTGCTCATGTCCATAAAGACGCAAGACTACACTACCATCACCCAGAGCAACCATGCCTATAGACAAAGGGACCAGCCAAAATGGCTCCTGAATTTTGTTTCCTAAGATAGTCTGATGTTTGATCACTTTAGAGACCCTTAGGTCATCTGACCCTTCCCTGACATCTGCTCTCTCATACCAGTCCCACCCCATCAGATCTCACCCTGGATCAAAACCACCCTTTTAACCCCAAGGTACTTCATCCCCATCTCCCCCCTCAAAATCAGAGTTTTAGTTTATGCTAAAGGGAATTCAGGCAAAAGTACATTATAGTCACTAAACCGTAATAATATAAGATTTGTCACTGTCACTGTTTGTCACTGTCATCCCTGTGATCCTGTTGTTTTTTTTTTTTTTTCCTCTTGTTCAAGGTGATCTCTCACTGGGTCCACTAAATGTTATATGAACCTCCAAGAAGCCCAGTACATTCTATATGGCGAATTCTATTTATTTTGAATATGTCTGGTCATTCTTTTATAATCCTTGGGTAGATGACATGCTTGTTGAGTGTCCACTATATGTCAACTCCTGAGGCACAGAAGTGCTGACATTCACTGGGTAGAAATTTAATCACTTTATTTTATGACTATTCACAATTCAAATTTATGAAATAAATAAATGATGAAGAAAAAGCATGTTTATATTTCCAGAGAAGAAGTTTGAAAAAAAAAAATCATCCAAACCACAGAATATTTTAAACTCTGAGCTCTCCTTTCTAATTGTTTTAAAATTCCCAAAGTTTTACATAGAACATTTGGGGCAGAAATATAAAAACCAGTGGAAAGGTCTTCCTAGGTAAAGTCCTAGCCCACCCTTCCACTACCTCGGTAAGAAGAGAGGATAATAGGAACATATTGGGGTCTTTGCTGCTACTTATCCCCTTCATACTGAAGACTGCTCCTTGCAACCATCAAAGTCACCATTACTATAATCACATCAGGACCCTTTTAATAGTTAATCTGTATTAATACTTCCTGACTATTTTTCTAGGAACTCTCTAGGGCCTGGTGCCTGCACCTTAGCTATGCTCTGGGCTTGGAGCCCTCCCTCTCTGCATTTTTCCAGGTAGTCCCTCATATTTCCCAGAAAAGGGAGAACCGGAAATGCCAGTTTCTCCAGGTGTTTCTAGACTTTGAATATGTTTGAGGCAGAGGATGTTAAGTGGTGATATTATTTTCTAAGAAGCAAAGAGCTTTAATAAAAACTGCCCTCCTAAGCCTCTCCAGTTTGTAGTGGTTCTTTGAACAAAACATACCTGATTATTTCACTGTTTATTAAACTAAAAAACTCTGGAGCTTTTATGTGTAGGGTTTCTGTAAACAACATTTGAATAAGAAACACCCTTCAATAAAGGGAATTACTTGCATAATGCCTTGGAAAGAAAATTCATGCCATTCTGGAACCAGGAGTTGGGAGGGGAAATTTAATATATGTTTCTAGTTTTTGGAAACAATTTTAGCTAAGATGTCATGTTAATTTTCTCAAAAAGAGAGGCACTAAAAGAAAAACAGGAGCAGTAAACTAGAAGGGTTTCCACCTTAAAGCAAAATGGAGAGGTTTCCCAAGAATAACTGAAGCGGATTATTTTCTTTCAGACACTGTATCATAACAACAGATTTAATAATCTTTCTGTTCATTAGAATTTCAGCAATATTCCTTGAATTCCTATGGATTTCTTAACAATAATTAACAATAGATTTTCATAAAATGTATTAGAGTTGTCTTAGTTTATACCATAATATAGTATCAAATATCTCAGATAACACAAAAAATTTAGTCTAAAAATATGTTCATGTCCCTGGGCTTGCTTTTATAAACTCATTAGCTTGCCATATATTTCGTATACACACACACACACACACAATGTAAGAAGCATATAATAATTTGGCATATGTTGTTTCTTAAATGTCTTAATAGTTTATTACTGTGCACTACTTCCTCCTGTTTCTTGTTTATTTAACCAGGTGTGAGGTGTGTTCCTTATAATAGGTACCTAACAAATAATTGCAAAAGGAATGAAAGAATAATTCCCTGTGCTTCCATTACTGTCACACTGGGTCAGGAAGCTAATTATAGGTTCATTATGTCTTAAAATAGAAGTGATTGAGAAAACTCGGAGCAAGGTAAACATCCAAATAATATCTGAAATTCCATTTTAGGATTGGCTTATGATTTATTCATCCCAGGATTGCATCTGGTAGGTCAACAACATAACAGTCCTGTTGGAGGGTCTCCATTCAGTCACAAGCACAGAAGACAAGCTGTCATATATAGCAAACCAACTGTCATACACAACTTAAAATTGTTCCATTTCACATACTTCTTTCCTGGTCCCATTAATATAAACGACATGCACTATTTTCGAGAGAATGTTACATGAACATGGCATTTGTTGGCCTCTTCTTGCTCCAATATTGCAAGCATCCAGCAATATCAACTTAGTGTGGTATCATTTTTTTCACTTATTATTTCAGCTTCTCTCCAGACATGTTCTGATAATTAAAAATTCTATACACTAAATTCTGAAATTTCTTTGCCAAAATAGTTAATGCCAAGATTAAATCTTGAGAAGTAATCTGGAACTTGATTAAGAGTGCCAAAGGAATAAAGATATGGTTTAGGAGCAAGTGGGCTTTTTGTTTTGTTTTTAAAGTAGCTTTAGAATGAGGGGACTTAGAATAGATAGAATTTAGGTGTTAAAAACAAAGGTTTTATCTAGGGCTATGCGCTTTAGAAAGTCACTGTAGGAGAGTAGGAAAGGTGTGCTTCAGAGTCAGCGGTACTGAGTGTAAACTGTTTGACGCTCCATAGCTCTGACACTGGGCACCTTAATCAGTGTCCTGGGACTTTAGTTTCCTTATGATAATGCAGGGATAATAATAAATATTGCACCAGGTTCTTGGATGAATTAAATGGTAGAACAATGGCATACTGCCTATCATAAATTAGGCACTAAAACAAACCAACAGACAATAAGTTACAGATCTAAGATGAAAGTAGGGACCAGAAACTTAGAACAAGTTTGTGTTTCCCAGAGTAAAAAAAAAGAAGAAGAAAAAGTAAAGGCTTATGTCCTCTTCTCCAAAACAAAAACTAAAGCAAAAACAAAAAGTTGTTCCAAACTCCTGAATAGTAATCCTGTCAAAATATAGACCAAACTTTTGAAAGTGTAAATTGTGAAAAACATGTTTATCTAAAAACTGCTGTGGTTAAGTTGAACCTCTCCCAGACCTGACAGTGGAGTAGGGCAGGAATCAGTCTATTTGGCTTTGATATGGTACATAAATAATCATATCCACAGAGGTCCTAAGGGTTCATTCCAAGTAGGTCTGTCATGGGTGGTAAACAAAAAACAGATGCTAAAGAAGAGTGAATAGCTCTGGGAAGTCATCAACAGGGCATTTATAGAGAATGAATTGTAAGCCAAGCTAATGTGCCCCATAGAACTTAGAAGGCCTGGAGCAACATTGGAAGAGCAGCCCTTGTTTTTTTCCCCCCACACATGGATCTTGGTAGTACTAAAATACTTGAACAAGATCTTAAGGTCCATAAACAACAAACTGGAGATGAAGTACTTGTAGACTTGTAGCTTTTAGAATTTCTGCATTGATATGTTATCACCACTGCTTCAAGAGTAACATGAAAGGCATTGGCCCAATCTTCCATGTCACTTATCAAATCTTTTCACAGGAGAGCTTAATTTAATCCTATTTCACAGGTGAGAAATGAAATTTACAGTTGCTGTCCCGTGAGAAAATGAAATATATGACATGCAAGATAAAGTGGTAATGAAAATGGAGATATGGAAGTACAGAAGAATAAGTAGATCAGTTTGGAGATTCCAGAGAGTCTTTCTGAAGCAGAAGATGCCTGATTCACTAGAATCTGAGGAGGGGTTAACTTAAGAGAGACTAAGTGAAAAGGGACCCTTAAGTGTGAGGCATTCTAGGCAGAAGACTAGACTGAAATCATGGAGGTGAATAATCACATTGTGTGTAGTTGGGTCTTGAGTGGGTAAAGTTTGGAGAAGGGGTCATGCTGCAGAAGGGACTAGAGAAGGAGGCAGTGGCAGTTTATAAAAGAGCATATGTGATATTAATTATCTTGGTTTTGATCTTAAAAGGATGAGGAATATTGAAGAGTTTAAAATAAAGGAGTGCCATGCTCAAATTTCCATTTTAAATACATTATTGTGATACCAATCTATAAATCAGATAGGAAATTGTAAAGGGAAATCAGTTAAGAAGTCATGTCATGTTTTTCTGTCTGTCTCACTTGCATCATCCCATTAGACCATGAGGTCTTAACTGGGCAAGAACCATGACTTACACATCTTCATGTTTCAAAGGTCTAAAATATGTCCCTAATACCTAGAAGATTCAGAAAGTGTTTGCGGGAACTTTCTCATCTCCATAATTTTGCCTGAGAATGACTTTGTTAATGCCAAAGATACTAAGCCTAAGTGAGAAATGAAGTAGAAAGAATGGAGGAGAATATATAGATTCAGTAAGATAAGAGGTACAGTTGACAAAAATTAGAGGCTGAATAAATATAGACATTCATTAAAACAACATGTTAGAGGAAAATAACAGAATTTAGCAGGTACAGATGATAAATTCATTTTTGAACATGTTAAAACTGTAGTGTAGCATGCCCTGGTGGAGTAATGGTTAGGCCAGTCACCTCTAAAGGAGCACAGGCCACATACCCCTGGGTTCAATGTAGTGCTTATGAAGATATCCAATTAATCATATACAGAAAGCATTTGAATCATGAGAGCAGTCGAGGTAATGGAAAAAAAATTCCACATACTCAGCATACAAACAGTAGTCAAATGAGAAAGAATTAAGAATTATGCAGTCATACTTGATTTAGTCACATACTCATTTAGTCAACAAACAGTGAGCACTTGTCACATAGCAAGCACTGTTATAGGCACTGTGGATGAAAAAGTAGACAAAACCATCTCTGCCTCCATAGAGCATGGATTCTAGAATCTGGGCTGGAAGAGCAATGGGTCAAATGGTAGTATAGATGGAGGAATATGTCTCAAGTTGTCTAAGAGAAGGATGAGGAGAAGTAAGTGCCTAGAAGTCAAGAAAAGAAAATATTAAAGAAAAAAAGAGCAGTCAGTAATGTGAAATATGGCAGAGATATTCAAGAAAATAAAACCTAAAAGGTGTTTACTTGGTTTGGAAATACAGAAGGCATGCTAACCTGAATTAAGGAGTTTCACTGGAGTGAGGATGGCATTATATTTAAGAGCTTGAAGAAAGTTTCCAGGATATCCAAAAATCTTTAAAAAAAAAAAGTATTTTTCCCCAATTTCTCATTTCCGTAGAATTCTGGTCATCATTACCTTGATATTATACCAACAGAAACTCAACAACCCATTAAATCACCAGGAATCCGTCTTGCTGTACATGTCCTTTTTGTTCCTGGATGCGCTGACTTAAACTTTGCCTACTCTCCACAATTTTGATATCTAATTATTGTGGGACCTACTTTTTCTTCACTGTAACCACTTCTCTACTGTAGACCCCTAGTACACGATATATGTTGTCAGTCTAACGGAATTTCTATCTTGTCTTTTTACCTAATAATCTATCCTACCCATCACTGCCAAAATTTTCCTGTGAAAACATAACCCTGTCCATGTTACTCCATGATGTAAAGGCTTTAGGGATTGTCCATTGCCTGCCATGTTATATGCAAACCCATTAAGCTGATTTTCACATTTCCCCATGGTATGGTTTCAATCAAGCTTCTCTATAACATGGAGCAGGAGAGCCAGTCAAAAAGGCCCAATCACTGTTTTCTAAATAGTTTAATTGTTTTCCCTCCTTGGCTATGTGTCCTCCACTTTGCCCAAATTTTATCTACCCTTTGAGTTCCAATTCAGTTGCCTCCTTCATAATTTTTCTCAGCATTCCTGCACTGAATCTTAAACCTTTTTAAACCTTTGCACTGATGGTCAGCAGGTCCATGAAAAGGTTACAACATCTCTAATCATCAGGGAAATGCAAATTAAAACAACAATGAGATTACCTTACACCCATTAGAAAGGCTATTCTGAAAAAGACAAAAAATAAGAAATGTAGGCAAAGATGTGGGGAACAGAGATCCCTTGTTTTGCTGTTGGTGGGAATGTAAATTGATGTAGCCACTATAGAAAACAATATGTATAGTTTCCTTAAAAAAAAAAAATAGAACTTTACTATGATCCAGAAATTTCATTTTCAACATTTATTCAAGGAAATGACAACACTAGCTTGAAAAATATATGCCCTACCTTCCCATGATCATTGAGGAACTATTTACAATAGCCAAGTCTTGGAAGCAACATCAGTGTCCATTGATGCCTTGCTATAGTTTTCTTTCATTTTACTTTTTGAGTTGGATGCTTACTTCATTATTCTTAATCTTATTTTTTTTCTTTTTTCCTAAATAAAGGTACATAAGGTAAAAAAAAAAAAAAGACCCTTATAATACTTGATCCATAGTGATGCTCTTTGTATTTATATACTTATATATATTATGTTTATAGTCTATGTCATTTTAAGAGATATGAGAGTGGAGAATATATTTAGCATGGTTTTATTAACATGGACACTGCTGCTGTTTCTCAATAAAAATAAATGGAAGTTATTTTGTGGGGAAGAGTTAAAAACATAATGGGGATAGAAATGTGCACACTCATGTCAGAATGCATAGACTTGTTTATAATGTCCAGGAAAACATTTGCTTCTTAGAATGCAAGCTAGATTTTCAGTGACATTGTTGATTTTTGTAGGTTGGACGGGTTAATACATAACTATAGAATTGTGGTTAAGCCTGGGAATCATCTGGACTTCCCATAGGCTACAGATTATTAATAGCTGAGAGAGCCTACAGGTATCTTCCATAGGGTACACAGTAGTTATTTAAAGTGTTGGGTAAATGTAAGTGAATTCCCACAGATATAAAAATATAAAATTTGAGAGCTCAAAATGTCCTTAGAGATGATATGGTAAAGACTTTTTATCTTATAGATGAAAGAGTTGAAGAAAAAAGTGTCAAGTGACTTGCCCAAATCACATGGCCGGTCAGTGACAAATGCTCCAGGTCCTCCTCCTGACCCTCAGCCCAGTCCCCTTTCCATTTCATGGCAACCTGTCTTCAGGACGCTTGAATTGAACTGTCATCTTTGTTGCCATTGCCTGACTCTGGCACCATCATTACTGGAAGAGTCTTAGAGCCCTTTCTATTCTTATAAGCCTGAGAATCCCCAACCTAAAGGAGCACTGACGAGGGCTGCCCACGGACTCACCAGACGGAAGAGGGAGATGGTGTTCCCGGTGATGTTGTAGTGCGCCCGCACTGCAGAGTCCGTACTGATTCCAAAGGACACATCCTGGAATTTTTGTACCATGCTCTGGAGTATGGAGACTGCTCGTACTTCTAAATTCTAAAAAAGAAAATTAAAAAAAAAGATCAAAACCCCATGGAAGCTATTTTGTAGGGGAGAGTTAGAAACAGAAGGGGGATAGAAATGTGCCCACTAGTGTCAGAATGCAAAGACTTGATTTAATATCCAGGAAAACATTTGCCTCTAGGAATACAGACTAAATTTGTAGTGACATTGTAGAATTTTTTAGGCTATATGGCTTAATGTGCAACTACAAAATGGTGGCTGAGCCTGGGACTGCTATCCCATAGACAGTGCAGATTATTAATAGCTAAGAGGGGCTCTAAATCATTAGAGGCCTACAGAGTTGGACTGCAATGTCGTTGATATACCTGAAGAACAAAATGGTTGAGCGACAACTTGTAGAAGAAGAAATGCTAAAATATGAAAATAGATGCTATTAAAAAGCCAAAGAAATAAAATATAAAAGAAGTTAAAATGGGAGCTTAGTTTTATTATCAAAGGTTTGTACAGAGCACTGAAGAACAACTCTCGCTTTCCACTGCATTGAAGTTCATGAAGATACTGCTCCAGTTTTAGGATCTTGGCCTGCCGGCAGGAGCAGAAAAACCACTTCTGAGTAATGGCTCGAGACCTTCCCTCACAAGCTGGCATCATTTTCCCTGCTACCACAGGAACTTTGCCCAGAACCACTGCAGGCAGTAAAGAACTTATTCCTCCCTGACATCTCTGGGCTGAAGGAGGAGATGTTCAAAGAGGAAAGAAGACAGCTAGACCTTGCTCATTGGAAAGGGTGTGTGGAATTCATTTTGAGGCTCCAACACTTCCGTTTCTATTCTGCTCCGTAGACAGGAGTTGCTCATGCAGCGAATGGTGGCATCTGGTGGCTGTTAAAGTTATTGCACCCTCTCCAGCCGCTCCCTGCCACACCCTGCCTTTCTCGGGGGGCTATTTTTGTCTACAATTTAGATCTCTCATCACTGAAATATGTGCTCCCGTCTTCCTCTCCCACTTAGAATTCATTGCAGCTATTTCCAGCTGTGTACACAGATTCAGCAGGGTGATGATGGGATGATACTAATGACTAGAAACAGACAAAAAGGCTTGCCGTGAGGGAGCATGGTCTGAATCAGCTGTGAGACTCACCAGATGCTACCTCCAATAAAGACAAAAATGATGGAAGGAGACCTTTCATTATGACAATTTCTATTAGCTAAGTGGACAGTCTGGAAAAAGGAGGCTAAGCCCTTCCTTATACAAAATATCATCCTTATTCCACATTTCAGAGCAGTTGGGAGAAGGGACTGCCTGCTGGCTCGAGCCTTTGGAAAGAAGGAGCTGGTACTGTGAGTTGTCTGGGTGCTGGAAGTGGGTCTTCTCTGCCTCTGCCTCAGCACTTCAGAGACCCACTTAAGCTTCCAAGCACAGAAGATGGTCTTACCAGAGCCTCAGAACTCTGGAAGCCAGAATAACGGAGTCATGGTTCAGAGACTGGGAGGGTCTCATAATGGCGAGGGCTCCGCTGACAAGCCAAAAGCCAGCTCTGCCCCTTGGTTTCCACATGTCATCTGGCAGGCAGGTGACTGTGACACACCCATGCGGTGGAACACTGGTGGTTCTTTGGGGGAGTAGCAAGTGGGATTATGGACAAACCTGGAAGAAGCCTATGACAGCCACCTCGGCAGCAGCGATGAACTCTATAGCAGCTGGGACATCTGGGAGCTGCATGGGTTCCTGGGGCACACCGGAGTCATCTGGATGCAGAGAGACAAGAGTAGTGGCGGTGTTGGGTCCGAGGGGAGAAGAGACACCGAGAGATGTGGACGGCTGCGTACTCTCTCTCTCCATGCTGAGGCAAGGAGACCAAGGGGGCGGTTTCCACTCCAAAATTTAGTTTTACCGGCACATGGAAGGTGACCCCACCTTATGGCCTCTCTCTGAAGGACAGTGGCAGACTTCTCTCTCCTCCATGAGGCAATACAGACATTTATCCTGCACCCCCTTCAAGGTTTTCTGAGTTTATAGAAAAAAATATCCCAAGTACTACCCTGCTTCCATTACTTGTCCTAACCACACGTTCACTCTGTGGCCACCCAGGGTGCTGTTTCCTTTTACCTGAGGATCCCTGAACTTCTGCAGCAACCTCCAGGGACAGCTCCCACGTGCAGAGAGAGAGCAGGAACAAGCATTGCGACAGAACAACTTCCATTGTCCTTTTTCTGGTCCTACTCCGAACCCTGGCCTTCATGTTTGGGACCTACAGATTCGGCAGTACCCTCTGGCTGACTGGCTATGGTGTCGTTACTGTTCTGGGAACTTCGCAGCTGTGTCTAGGGGAACTTTGAGCTTCTGAGATAAAGTCCAAGTTCAGTGACGGGGCCTCAGAACATACCCAATCAGAAGAAAGTCATGCCTTTTTATTTAATTAAAATAAAAGAAATCCTGTGTTAAGCATTGACTTAAGCAGGAAGGACACAAAGGCAGCTGTGCTGTGATCCACCCTTCTGTACCTTACAGTGTCATTGTAAGAAGTGGAAAGTTAAAAACAGGTAGTTAAGTTGAAAAACTCACAGGGTGCTGGACTCAGGTCATTTAGAAAGGATTTTGGTGGGAGTCAGTGAGGCTTCCTTCCTGCAGCTGGCATGACCAGAGTCTGGCTCATCAGGCAGCACAAGTGGAAAGAGAGTTTTGTGTAAAATGCCTAAGTGCAGAGATGCAGGCGTAACATGTGAGAGAATTATGAGGAAATGAAGATTACTACAGGAAGGTCATCAAAAATATAGGCAGCAAGATATGCTGGGCCCTTGGGAGGGGGCCTTAGATGTGAAGCACAGGCTTGTTGATTTTATCCTGCAGGCTATGGGAAAGATCTGAAAAAGAAGAGAAACTGATTTTGTGCACAGCTGCCTGTGGGATCCAAGAGATTCCTATAGGCAGCAGGGTTGTGTAGCTCTCAAGCTTAGGAAAAAATTCCTTATGATAGTAAAGATACATCAAAATTGTCTACCATGCATATTCTGAATATTCACTGCCCACAGCACCAGAATGGGACCTGACCTGTTCCCAGTGGAGCAGATGCCTCCTTTGCTGTGTCCACCTCAACTCTGTGAAGAAACTCAGTAATGTGAGCCATCCAAAGGCCATATTTGTTCAAAGGAAGCAGAAATGAAGATCCCAGTCAGACCACATAGCTGTTTTATTCTCACTCTCTCTTGCTGTTTACAGTATCTCCCAGAAAAGCAGGCCCCTACTTGGTAGCGAATACGATTAGGGACCTTCAGTGAACCAAGAGCAGGCACAGAAGGACCTGGAAACAAGATGGGTGAGCACTGGAGCCCCAAACAGATGGAGAGTTAGTGGTACTTTGACCACTTCCGGACCCTTGTTGTTCGAATGGGAACAAAGGAAATAGTAAATGATTGTGTCCTGAGATAGACCTTGGAAGCTCTGGCCATGATGGGTGAGCAGGACTGGGCAAGATTAAAGCGTGAATTTTGAGTATCTTGTGCCAGCAACCACTTTGAGAGAATGCGGGATAGGGTGCATCTACAAGAGACTGTGGGGAGCGATGGTGGAACAGCTCTGCAAACTTGACTGAGAGGGCTCTTCCAGGTGGCAAGGGCAGGGCAAGGGGTCTGCAGAGGCGCTCATTCTGTCCACTCCTTCTTAATGGACAGGTTCCACTCCCAGGTGAGGTGATCATGCTTGTCATCGTCAGTGAAGAAGGACTTATTGTGGTAAGTGCCCCGAGCCAACAGGCCCTTGGGGGCCTCTTCGGTGGGAGTCAGGAACTCATACTCCTCAGGCCGAGGCCCATAGCTGCCCACCATGAACGTTGCTTTATCCACTAGGAAGAAGGAGAAGTTCACAGGGTAAGAGTCTGATTGGAGAAAAAAAAACTGAAAGCGAGAATTTAGAGCATAGATGCAGTTATCAAGGCCAAACGCAATAACTTAAAAGCCTGGCTGAGCCTCAGATTTACCTCAGGCAACTTTTTTGTTTTTGTTCTTTTCTCTTTTCCTTAAGAAAAATTAACTACAGTATATTTTAATAAAAGTTTCCTCTGATTTACTCCCAAGTACTACTGTCCAGCCATCTGCCATAGGTCCCTGAAATCACGGTTTTTGAAAAGCATCACAGCTGATTCTGAGTGTCAGGAAAGTTGGGAAATCAGTGCCCTAAATCATTGGGGATCAAGATTGTTTATGGAGATGTAGCATATGATTCTATAAAAAAAAAAAAAAAAAATCCCAGCTTACAGCTTCCTCAATCACAGAACATTTGGAAACCTCTGTTTCTTTCTCTGTATAATGAACTTCAAGGATCTTCTATCGACAGCCTATGAGCATATCAATTGGAGAAATAAGGGAACAACTGGTGATCAGAATGAACAGAATTCGTGAATGGAATTGAATGGAAGAGGAACATCAGTAATTTGATTAAAATAAAAGTGAAGAACTGAGAAAAATGGTGAAAATAGATAACTAGAGTTATTTTTTTAAAGGAAAGGTTCAGGCAGGAATGAAGGTGAGTAGGCAGGTAGGAAGGAAGAGAGAGGAGGAGGAAGCACTTTACTTTATTTCTGTTTAATTGTTCACAATGGTTGTTTCCCTTGGCCCCAGGACTCAAACCTGAGTCCTTGGAAAGTATGTGAACTGTGCTCCTCTGGAGGCAGCTGACTCAAGTACTCCTCCACCAGGACATGCCATAGCCAAGGTTATTTATAGGTGAATAACTGGGATATATACTTAGAATAGTCAGGGATTCAAAAGTATAAATAAAGATGGTAGTGAGTAGACAGACAGGCAGTGTGTAGTTGACTGTTAGGTGTTTTAAGTTGGAAGGAACAGCTATACACACAGCACTGTCCTCTTGCCTACGTCAAACAATGTCATGTTCATCCCCAAAGGAAAATTAACTATTGTTTTCCCATGAGATGATGTATTAGAAAGATCAGTTAAGGTCGTTCAGGTCATCACTCTTCTCTGACACTTGAGTAATTGAGTGGTTCTCTATGCCATGAGAGTTATCAGATAATTTTTTTCCTGTCCCTTGAAATCAAGTTCCCAAAGCATACACAGTTCAGTGCAACTTGTCAACAACTCCAGATGATATGATGCTATAGTAATTGTTCCAAGTGAACAACTTTTCTCCATTCCAAAAATGTTTATTTTTTAAAAAATTTTTGTTAGGAAATTGAATGCTAATAATCTCCACCCTGCCCCCCACTGCCACCAGCACACATACACACACTCCTCCCTGTCCCTCCATGCTGCTCCAAAGTCCATTGCCAATAATCACAAGTACCGCTGGAGTGGGCTTTCCTGTGTTAGAGTTCTTGGACATTCACCCATTATACTTGTGAATTGCCATTTTTTGTTTGTTTGTTTGTTTTTTGCTTTTGAGAGTAATTTTGTTGTACTTTATTTCCTTCAATCTTATCTCTTCCCCTTTATGAGTGGTAAAGTTGAATTTTGGAAACTGAATGCTGAATGGCTGACCCAGTCTAAACAAGGTAAGGGATATATGTGTGTCCTTTTGGTAAAGTTGAATTTTGGAAACTGAATGCCGAATGGCTGACCCAGTCTAAACAAGGTAAGGGATATATGTGTGTCCTTTTCTATGGTAATCATCCTCAACTTGTATCAAGTTCTTAAGTCTCTGATTAAACATTGCTAATAGCCAGAAGTTTAATTATCAGTGAGAAGTGGAGTTTGGGACAATGTAAAGTATGAGTCTCTTACCCTTCACCCCTGTTCGGTAGGTGTGCTGAACGTATTTCAGTCCTGACACAATATCCCGGTTCACCTGTAGGTGGGAAGGATCCACACAGTTCAGATTAAAGAGGGTCTTTCATTGTTGCTCACCTTTCATGCTCCCCCTACCTCGCCAATCTTATTTAAGGATGGATTTAGAATAAGTGTCACTGTTGTCATGTACCCCAGTGGTAAGGCAGAGTCTGGAGACCATAGGATACAACACTGTCAATCTGTTTTTCATCATCAGATGCTATGATCTTTATTTTGAAGAGCAGATCAGTTAACTAAAATGTCTCCGTATTCTTCATTATATTTCTCCTTCTTCAGTCATCCAAAGAAGAGTCTTAAGTTCTCCCTCCCTGATACTACTGGCCTTCCTTGTCCTAGGAAAGGTTACAAAAGTTCCATCAGAAAGTGTTGTTTAATTATCTGAAAATCCTAACCTCAGAAATGACCCTTGTAGCCTTTGAAAAACAAACAAGGGAAAGAGCTGTAGTGGAAAAGCAGGTCTAGAAGGTGGCTGTGCCGGCTGTGAGACTGTGCCTGAGCTAAAGATGGGCCACATGGTGTCCCCACTCACATATAAAACGGATGAGTTCTGCCTGTGTTTGCAAGCCTGTTGGATGTCTATTATTTTCACATTTTCTGAGATCTTGCCACTTTCCCAAGACTTTCAAAGAAAATTCACTAAAGTACAATGCAAATATGTCTGAGCATCTCACTTCTCCATGATTCATTTTACCTGGACCTGAACTAGATTGTCTGGTAATTTTACACAGTGGCCATGTCTGTACAAACACATTAAAGTACACAGTGAGTGCGTCACTGGCCTGAGGGTTTAGTTAATTCTTCACCAATATGAGGAAGTAAAGTATCTTCAAGTTATTTTTCCTCAGTAATAATTATGACTCCCTCTGTTTTGGACAGCATTATTCACCCTCTTTCAATGCTTCATTTTGTTTTGTTGGCAATAAATGGCAAGCAACTTAGGTTCTAGATGTGTAGTCACTCAGTAAAATGTGTAGTATAAATCTAGCAAAACCAGATAACAAAAACAACTTATTGAAGAAATACTGATAAAAATTGAATCTAAACATTCTGATTATCCTGACTCCAAATGTGGCTCAAAGAATGAAGGAAACTCATCTCCCTTGTGGCTCAGGGGGCTAAGGTATGGGCTGTGATAGCCTGAGTTTGGGACCTGGAGCTGGGGGTGGCAAAAGAAAAAGGGACTGGGGTGAGGGGGGAAGAGTGCATGTTTTTAGAAATCTCTAAACTGGTCCCTAGGGTCGAGTGGAGACCTAAATAAATGAATGATGGTGGAGTAGTGACAGGACTTCAGAAATGTACTTTCCAAATGAATTTTTAAGACATATTTGTGTGTGGTAGAAACTGATTGTCCATGGATCCTGAATCATACCCTGTGCCCAGGAGAAAGAAGGGCCAAGGGTCTTTCTGGAGGAACCCAATCTGGAGAACATGACTGAGTGGGAAGGATAGAAGGCTGATGCAAACATAGGCAAATAAGAGAAAAAGAGAACCTTTGAATCATTTGTAATGTCCAAGTTATTTTCCCCTTTGATTTTGACTGCTCATTGAGATATATGTTTAGTCAGTCATTTTATCACTGATTTAGTTTTGCTCTTACCTATTCACCTGCTACACAAATATAAGTATTATTTCTAGTTATGTAGCAAGACCCACATTCCTTGGATTTCCATAATCCATGAGCAACTATAGCTGAGGCTCTGTTCTGTTTTCTTTTCCTGTTGAATCATATCTATTTCTTAATATACACATTCACTAAATTATTTTCTCCCATGTACTTAGTTTTATGTGAATGCTTAGAAAGAAGTGCTGTATATCTCTCCCTAACTCAAGGAGCTTAAGCTGTACAGTGGAGAAAAAGATAGAGATGTTGAGATAAAAGCAATGTGAGTATCAGAGTTCACAGAGATGGGGAGCTGATGGGCTTAAGTGATCAGTGGAGATGGTTGGAAAAGGAATGAAGCAAGGGTGGGTCCCAGTAGATCCACAGAAGAATTGAGGAGAGGACCGTTCTGATGGGGATGGGTGGCGTGTAGGGGCGGGGAAACAGAGAAATTGTATGCCAACACGTTGATACAAGATTTGTGATCTTTTTCTAAGTATGATAAGAATTTAGATTTAAGTAAAACATACAAGGCAAGGTACTTACTTTGAAGCAAATTTTGACTTGATACTCAACACCTTCCTTTAGCACAAAATTTCGTTTTTTGAGGTCTTCAAGATCTCCTGTAGAAGTGGATTTACAAAGAGTTTATTCTCCTTAGAAGGAAACACACAAGAGAATAACTGAAGTTGATGCTTCAGAGAACTTTTTTGGCTCCCTCAATTCCAAGAATAGATATGGAAGAAACATAATATAACTTCTTCCTGCGCCCTAAAACTCTTTACTAGTTCTCTTTACCTATAGAATTTTTTGTGGAAATAAGACTTTTCTTTTTTAAAATTGAGGCATAATGTACATATAATGTTATATTCATTTCTAGTGTGTAAAATAATGATTTTATATTTGTATGTATTGTGAAACGATTACCAGAGTAAGTCTAGTCATCATATATAGTTACAAAATAATGTATTTTATTATGTAATTGTCAATAATAAAAATAAATTTTAACTGCCATCTTAGAGGAAAGTAAATTACCCTTTCATTCCATCAAAAATTGTATTACTTATACATAGTCAAAAGAAAAGTTTATAGAAGCTGTCCCTACCCCTCAAATAAAGAAACATAAGAAAAAAATTATATAGAGTATCAGCTATATGTTTTTGAAGATTTGGTTATGTTTGTAGAATTTTCTAGCTTTTAAATTTTTACTTGTTTTCTCTCTTTTTTATTGTTCTATATAAACATTCACTTTTGAACTTAATTTTGCATTTACATTTATAATTTTGTATTGTTTTTCTTAAGGAAAGTCACTCAAGTTAAAAAGCTTCTGGTGCCATAAAATTGAGTTCTGGGGACCATGTTCTTGTGGGCTCGGGCCTCTGGGACACTGGTTTACAGATCACACACAACCCAAGGGCCCTGGTTCGAGACCTGGGCGTGAGTGAAAAAACAAACTAAACAACTAAATAATTAAAGATGTTTCTTCCTACTTTCCTTAAATACATCTCCTTTCTTCTCTAAAAGAAAAAAAAAATTTTGTCAAAACAAAATTGGGATCAGTCCTAATTTCTGCATCCTGGTTAGACAGGTTATCTTTTTCTCTTCTCCCAATATGACCCTACATGATTTGAGATTCAGGAGTGTATGTGTGCATTTGCACAACACCGTGTGCATGCCTCAGGCATAGAACATACCAGCGTGCTATCAATCTAACTCTAGTTCTATCCCTAGGTCTCTCTTTATCTGAGAATAACCTCTGTAAGTTCTCTGTGGCAGAAAACCGAATTTGATTTGGATTTTCTGTTGCTGAGACAGAGACCATAGTTTTCCTGCAATATCTTCAGGCCCTTCTGAGAAGAATCAATTTCCTTATCACACATTCAAACTTTACCTCACAAGCTGACAGTTAGAATGGTAACATTACCCAATTTCACACAGGAAGAGGCCTGAGTCCTGGTGAGGGAGAAAGAGCTTCTCTCCTGGAGAAATACTATGGTGGGGGGTAGTTGAGTGTGTGTATCTCTAAGTATTTCAGTTGAACAGGAAGCGTCCCTTCTCCACTACTGACTTCCTCCCTCTGACACAAAGCCCATATAAGGTAAACAGTGAATCAGTCCTGTGAGGGAAATACCTTGCTGCTAAGCCTCCTGTTTTAGAGTCATGCTTTGCTCTGTCTCACATTTCACTTTTGAATCTGGCAATCATTTTTTCACTCAAGATCTGCCTTTAATGCCCCCCATAGCCTAGCTTTGTGACTCTTTCCTCCTGCTAGATGCCTTTTTTTTCTCATAAAATCCATCTTCCCAGCATCTCCTTATCTCCTCAAGATGTTAAGTCTCAGGAAAAGAATTGACTCCTGTCACAATAACATGAAAGAACATTTTTTTTCAGTGAAATTGCTTATTTAAGCTAAAACAGTATTAAGAGAGGAATTCCTACATTATTCAGTAGGCCTTAGGTTGTTCCTTATGTTAAGTTCTCTCACCGATATCAAATCAATACTTTTTCTGATGCTTAGATTGTATTCAATTTGTAATTCCAGCTTGCTTTAATAAAATTTCCATCAGTAGTCTTTTATATGAATAGTAATTAAAAATCTGAGAAAATATAATACCAGTAAATATATCTAGTACTTATGCCTGTACCTTCTTCAATTAAATAGAGACAGAATTTGGTTCTTTCAATAAGCATGGTAAATACTGTGTGCTCTGAAAGCAAGTATTTATGAACTAGTCCTAGCCTACACATCTCTCTGAGATTGAACTTACTAGGTGTTTCTTTGGCTAGACAGGGGATAGGGAGGTCATTAGACCCATATGAACAGGTTGGGTGGGCACACTTACCCATGAGGTCCATGGTGATTGGTTCTGGGGCACTCTTACACACCAGGGAGAGGCGGGTGACAATGACATTGGGAATTGTTGGGTCTGCAGGATTCAAAAGAGAATGTAAGCACAGGGAAGAGACATGTGCATGCAATGTGTGTGTGTGTGTTGTCATTAGGGAAGAGAGAGGATAGAAAAGAGTTATCTCTCAGAAATGGAAATAGAAATGGGAATGGTAGAATGGCTTAATCTTAATGGCCTCCTACATTGCAGCAATGCTATTTATGCTTCAGAACTTCTATGTGCATCTTAAGTATCAACAGCAAACATCTCCTAAGCAGTCATTCAGCTAGTTGGACACTGGCCATCCATGTCTCTGGGCCATGTTTATGCTGCCATTGTGTTTGTGGACAAGAGGAATGGTTAAGTAAGGAGTGAGAAGGTGAGAGAGAATACAATTCTAAGTGCTAATCTGGAATTCTTTCTAAATCCTTCCTATGTGTTGTTATTTTTTTCCTTTTATAGTGCCAGTTGACCTTATCCCCACAGAAGACTGAATTGTACAGTCCATAACTGAACTTACCATATAAAGATGTGCTTCTCTCACCTAACTCTGGAAACACTTGGAGCTCTTTCTTTTGTTCCTGCTCCTGAGTATCTGAAATGTTTGCCTTATCTGGGACCATGCACTGCTCCCCCAGCCCTGTCCACACGCACCTGCCACAACAGGACCGTCTCCCAGGAGTGTTTTCTTGTACTTCGCTAGACTTTCATCATCTTTGTCCATCTCCTGCAGTTCTTTCAGAGACTTCTGAGGTGGGGGCTTATAGTTGAGCTTGTTGTCCAAGTCATCATCACCCTCCTCTAGGTGTGGTTCTGGGGCCTCTTCCGTCATTTTGATCTATTTCAGAATAAGAGAAGATGATGGTCCATTAGCCAAAAGAGTGGAGAGCAAAGGTGTGTGTGGAACTGTTAGCACAATCTTGCCCTGATGGACTTCTTTAATGATCCATTATCCTCCAGGGGATTTTCCCTTAAGTCAAGCTCATTATATTTCATGAGCTAAGGATGTAGTATATCCCATGTTTTTTTCTGACCTGCCTGAATTTCCCTGTAGGGTGATGATCATCTCTTTTTGACAGATTAAAACTGACCATAAATGACTCATTTGTGAATAATATGCTGCAAGTGAAGGAACATGGCATACACAGTCCCAAATAAAGAACGAGTAGGTTGGTTCACATAGCTCTGGACCCCCTCCCTGTTAGAGCCTCCCTCTGCGTCCCAGGTTCCCAGTGACTTACACTGTAAGCCTCCTCTGGACATATGCCGGAGCCTGTCTTCCTCTGTCATCATGTGTGTTTACTAGTTTTGTGTTAAAACATGGATGAATGATCTAATATAATTACTACACTTAAGTATTAATGGCTGAATAATAGATTTTAAAAAGTGTTCCTCTTAAAGCATATAGTTAGATCTTTTCTAAACTGAAATCTATCTTAGAGGTGATATATTCCAACCCCTCCTTTGATCATTGAGAAAACTGAAACGCAGAAGTTAAGAGAATTGCCCAGTCACACTGAGCTGGAGTTGCTGGTGTCCTAATAAAGAGGAAGAACCCTTTTCTGGAAGAATTTCCGGCTCATGGGCAGCACAATAGGCCTCTTTGGGAAACAAAGGAGAGATATTTGGGCAAGGAGCTTATTTCTTGATTGTCTTCATTTCTACCCCAAGGGTAATTCTCTTCTTTGCCTGTGGGTCAAGGTTTCATGACTCCAAAGGAGCACCGCTCTAAGTCAGTATCACATCTCATCCTGAGTGACTCTGCAAACATCTATAAAGTCCCTAAGACTGAAGCTGTCTCAGGCCAAAACCAGTTGTACTAATTTTCAAGGTCACTATCATTGGTAACAAGAAGAAAAATAATATGCAAGTGAAACCAAACAATTGTCATTTCAACAGAAAAGAAAAAGAAAAATGATCACCCCTGGTTCATCAATTCTCTTTCAGCTAAATAACAAACCAAACAAGAGCCTCAGTCTGTTCTGAAAAGAGCATTGTGATGCCCAGGTCCACTTCCTGCGCAGGAAGGAAATTTGGAGGTCTGTTCCCATGGCAATATGTGACAGTACCACACATACCTCAAGAGCAGAGCATGAAGCACAATGATTAACGCAGCTCACAGCCCAGCAACACCAAGGGAAATGGAATGAACTGGATGGAAAAGCAACGAAAGATGGTGTGGAGGTTGTAGGGGTGTGTCCTTGAAGGAGGGTCTCTGAGGGGCAGACGAAGAGAAACCTAGATAAGACACTTCTCTGGTGACATCAGGAGCCTGAGCACATTCCCAGGGTGGAGACCACAAAAGAAACCTGTGGACAGAGCATCAGGAGGACTTTTCACAAATGAAGACATCTTAGCCTCCAGAGATAGTCCTTTGCAGTATCGATTGGCTCTTATAAGGAATTTATTTGCAGTGTGAGTATAAGATGATGACATTATACTCAGCCACTAACTCTAGCCACTAACTAGCTCGTGATTTTATTAATCTCAAGGAACTATAATTCTGTAAGCTCAAGTATCACTATTGAAAAGAATGAGGGAGAGACAAACTGACAGAGATTGTGAGAGGTAGAAAGAGACAAAGACAGTCCTGTTCTAGGGCAGTGTTTGCTTGCCTCTAACTGTGATCACCGGAAATCAATTTATCTATCACCTTCTCATTAGCAAATCTGAGACTTACGTCACTTCTAAATTTCCTTGATTCATTGCAAACAGATCCAATAATTGCTCCATAAAAAAGAGACATAAATTTATTTAAAGACATTGAAGAGTGGAAGTTAATGAATGTCTGGTTGCTATGTGAAACTGTTGCAGTCAACAAGAAGAAATTGAGAACCACATTAAAATAATTCGATTTAATTATAAAGCATAAAAAAGAGATAGATAAGCCCTGGTGGAGTAGGGGTAAGGCCCACCACCTTCTGCACACAGTCCACATACATCCCAAAGACATGGAATTGCATCCCGGGCTCAGGGGAATAACCAAGATGAATAACTAAAATAAATAAATAAACAGTTCTTCTTTTCTCTTCCTGCCTACCTGCCTCTGTTCACCTTCCTTCATATCTGCGGCTTTCCTTTAAAAAGAAAAAGAACACTTGGTGATTTGGTGGAGGGCAGGGTTGGTTGACATACTTCTGAGGAATGGGGAACTATACATATGAGATTATTTTAATGTGTAGAATAAGTTAATACGATAATGTCTATGTGTATATATAGATATAGATATATGAAAGAAAAAGAAAAAGAGATATGAAGCCAAATGACCCCAAATCGGCTTTGAGAAACTAGTTAGAAAAGATACAAATGTAATAATTTGGCAAAAAAAGAGAAAAGGACAGGAAAGTCAATTCTCAGATAAAACCTCATTAAAGCAAAATCAAGGGCACAAATATTTGGTGCGCACCGACTGTTTACCATACACTGATGTTGAAGTTACTATTCAAAGTGGAGACGGAACTGAGGTTGCAGTCTAATCATACTCAAAAGCCTGGCGCATTGGATTGATGGTTCTTATTCTTTTGGAAGATGGCAGATCTCTTTAAATATCTGATTCGAGTTATGGTCCTTACAAACAAAAAAAGGCATAAGCCTGTGTAATTGTGCATGCAGTCCAGAGTTCATGGACCCCTGAAGTCCTTCATCGGCATTACTGGAACATGACCTTGAAACTTCTTGGAACATGAAGCAAAGACTGAACTGTTAAGGCGGAAACTTGCTTCTCTCTGAAGTCTGTGGAGATCAATGACACAATTTGGCCTCAAGCGAAGGCTCATGTCTGTGAATCCAAATGTTGGCTGTGTAGAATCAGGAGATCATGAAATAACACATATGTCTGAGGGAGTGTAAGCACAAAGCTTGGCAGAGGAGCACAGGGCACAGGGAGCAGCTGTTTAGGAAGAGTTCTGAGTTTGATAATCACCCGTTCTGAGTATGAGGCTTGTCATGCATGGGTTTTGGTTCTGACTTTACTGTAATAAGCTATAACCCCCTCAGCAAGTGTCTCAACCACTTACTTTCCTCATCTGGAAAGTGGGGCTTTGGAGCAGACCCCTTCTAGGTGCTTCCCTTCCCTCTGACCTCTGTCTGCATATTTCTTCTACCTGCACTCATGTGTCAGCAGAGTTGCAGTTGCCCAGTTACCTTGTTTCACTTGAATATACCAGAGACTGTTTCTATTTTATAATTTCAAATTCATGTAAATTCCCATAAACATTGTATTTTTAATTTCATAATTTGTCTCTGGGGAACCTCAGATTTGCTCAAAGTTACAGCCAGGAATGATTTATATAATTTGACAACTGTTTCCCCAACTACATATGTGTGTATTAAACTATAAATACCAGTTTTCTCCACCAATTTTATGGGTGCTTGCTAAAGCAAGAATAGGAATGCTATGGACATTCGACAGACTATTTTCTAATCTCATCAACAAAAGAACAAGCAGCTTTATTAATCATGTTAGTTACAAATAGCCATCATACATAGTGCTGTTTGCATGAGTGTGCCTCCTTTAGTCCTCCCTGCAACCTTCAGTGTGGGAATTACCATCATTCTTTTCTACCAGTTAGGAAAGTCAAGTTCAGGGAAGTACCTTGCCCAAGAAGACAATGTGGAAATGGCAGAATTAATGGTGGAGACCACTTGTCTGACTTTGAGGGAGCAGGCTCTGTGACCTCTGTTGTCTCTATTAAGAAGTGAGAGAGCTTGTCAGTCCTCTTGGGAAAGTACCTGGGTGCACAGGCACCTAAATGCTTCTTGGCAAACTGCTAGGACAGCTTTGGCAGAAGAGGGAAGCATCGTAGAAAGGTTGTCTCAGTACTGCTCTGCCCCCGCTAACCAAAATACACATATAGCCTCTCCATACTCCAGCCCCACCCTCTGCAATGTGGTCACCTGAGACCCCATCTTAATTCAATGACTGAGTGTCCTTAATTTAAAGAAGTGTGTGAAATGAGAAAAAGAGGAAGTTGAGGTGGGGTGGGGAGAACACAGCCCTTCAGCACACAGCATTTTCTTGGGCTTTTTACCTTCCTCTGAGTTATTCCACACAGAGAAGGGCTGTTTTGTTTCTTTGCATATGATTTTTTTTTTTCACATTTCACATGGAAAAAGTGAAATGGAGAATTAATCCTTGTAGATTTCAGGAGCTTAATGCAGACTCTGTCAGTCCCCAAAGCACATGCTGCTGGTTTTCAGGCACTTACAACTCTTATCTTCTGCTTCCCTACACGTAGAAGATGGGTTTTCACAGTGGAGCCCTCACACACCCATGTTTACTACTCAGTGAGGTAATGTTAAGTAGCGGGTGGGCTGAGGTGCAGACTTGAACTTCTCAGCCCCCACTGAAACCCCACGTCACATTAGGGTGTTACTCTGGGCATGCTCAGCACCACTTGACGTTTTTACTTGCAAATTCAATGAAATTTCCGAGCACTGAAATGAAATACACTTAAAAATTTGCTCCAGTCTCAAGATAGAATTCACTTGTTTGGCTAAATAATGATCTTCCAAGTGAGTTGAGGATGAGAAAAGGTAAAAGGTGACCTTCAGAGGAAGGACCTTCATGTGCACTAGAATAAGGACTTTGAGTTTGATGGATCAGGGAGTCAAAGCAGGGCTCTGAGGTTGACATATTGCAGGACTCAGGTTATGACTCTCACTGAGGGCAGCAAGGTGGCAAGAATATTTCTTCATGGTTTAAAGTGCTGGAGAAAACATATATTTTAGGACTGTACCAGCCAGTAGCAGAGGTTCGATAACTCTGTTCCCTTCCCCTCCTTCTTGCCTGCAATGCTGTCTGTCTGACTGCTTAGCTTCAGCAAAGCTGAAGGTACCTTCCTGGTCACCAAATGCTTTCCCTTGAATCTGCACCGCTGACAGCGTCCACTCCTTCTGCCTTTAAAATAGATCTTGTCTAAACAAAGGAACGGATGAAACATAACCAACCCTGAAACATTTGCAACAGAACTGAGGTTACCAAAAGGGAATGAGGCAGGTGGGGGGAAATGGTGGTGGAGCCCACTGGACAATGGGGAAGAACACTTGGTGATTTGGTGGAGGGCAGGGTGTGTTGAAACATAACTAAGAAATGGGGAACCTATACATAGGAAATCATTTTAATGTGTAGAATAATTACTACAATAAAAATTTTAAAAATAGATCTTGTCTCTGAGAAGTACAGAAGAGAGATGTTCTGGGAACAAGGAATGTTTATTAACTGAGTCAGTCTTAGAATAGGACTGTATTACATTTCTTTTAAAAATCTTCCACATGAACAATTTTAATTTTAGATTCTATTTATTGCTTCTTTTCATAACTGAACCCAGAGGTCACTCTGTGATGGATGAGAAATGATAGAAGACACAGGCACAGCTAATGGAGAGATTGCTTTCTGGCTCCAGAGCAATATACTGGGGAGACTGAGCTCACATCTCAAAGCTGGATCTGCTAAGTCGTCTCTTAATCACAGGCCCTAATACTAAATAGTGAAACAAAAAGATGAGGAGGGGGGATACAAATGTGGAAGTACTACAAGTAGGGAATTTCCACCAGAGAAGCACTTCTCTCAGCAGCAGCCTGTGTCCCCCGCCATTGCCTGCTGGCCAGGATGAATCCTGCTTGTCTTACCTGGGTCCACAGCTTGAGAGTGGTCAGAGAGGGAGGGTCCCTCTGAAGGATGCTAACTAATGTGGCAGAACTATCAAGGGTTGGGATCTGCTGACTGCTGGTGATTGGGCTCACTTGGGAAATCCAAGCTTGTGACTCAGGACAGCAGAACTATCTAGATTTTGAAGTCCTGCCTGGTTCTCGGGATCCCCCAGCAAGGTGGAGGAATGGGCACTCCCGGGTTGCCAGAGCTGCTCTCCACCTCTCAGCCCCATGGAGAACCCCGAAACTGCACAGCTGGTGGAGAAGCATCAACCAAAGTGCATAGAGGATAGTGCCTTGCTAAACTTAGGAGACCTTAACATCTATCCAAAAGGGGTACAGATTACTAGAAGCAGAATTCTTTACCACCTCTGTTGGTGAGAGGAATCACACGTGGTTTCTTGCCCTTACATTTGTCATGTACATTTCTACCCCAGGTGCAAAGGGAAAGAAGATTCATTCAACAGATCCATTAAATTTTTCTGAGTGTATATTGTGAGGAGTTGCTGAGTGAGATACCTTCACAAATATTTACTTTAAATATCTAAGAACATTGCATTATGGAAGTTGCAGTCATTCAGTGCACTCACAGAAGTTTTAAATATGCAGCAAAGTCACACGCAGGTGAAGAGAGTTTTCATAACCACTTGTCCTAAGAATATCAGCCCCTTTAAGAAAGTCCTAGTGCATTTATTCGTATCAGCTCTGGCTATGGATACCAGAGTTAGAAACCAATAGCAATTCGGTGAATTTTTATTGGCTGGAGCAACACTGACCCAGAAACGAGGGTGCTCAGAATATGGAATTAAAAAAAGTCTTCTATGAGACATTTCCTCAGATATCACCCTGAAGCACTGTGTCTGCTCCTTTCTGCAGCACTGTGTGACTTTCGTCATTTCACACTTCTGAGCTTTACCGTCCTTCCTGTGTCCCCTCAAGATTCAAATCTGAAGGTCTCTACCACCAGGCCAGATGCAGAGAAGGCACTCCACGGATGCTGGTTCTTTTTTCTGCACCTGTGCATCTTTCTTGCCTGACTTCCTTCCCCAGCTGAAGTGTGGATAGCCTCTGCTCCCACAGCTTGGCCCAGCCATGTGTCTTTTTCCTTAGAATGACTTTGCTGTGCTGAACAAAACACAGTCTCCAGGTTGCCTGGCATGTTCTTCCCTAGGGATTAGCTCATGCTCTCTGAATAAGAATGGACCCCTGTTTCAGTGCCTGAAAGATGTCAGCCAGTTTTTGTTCGGGGATAGCACAGTTATTTCACAAGTCAGCATAGGGGGAGAATGGCTTGTTCCCTGGGAATTCCACACTTTGCCCCCAAAGAGTGAGATGACCTTGTTATTATGCTAGTGCCATCTCTAGATTTGGGAGGGATCTTTTCTTGTAAATTGAACAAAAATGAAACAATGGCAGAGGGAGATGCCTGCCGATGACTAAACCCTGGGCACCAACACAGACCTCCCGATATCCCCCAGGAACTCCTTCCTGTAGCAAGGAGCCAGGATTCTAACGCTGACTTCAGTGGCCCTTGGTCTCTGTGTGAAGGGGTGACTGTGACCTACATGTGAACATTGTCTGTCTCCCCCCTATGTAGATGGAGGAGCAGACCCATGCTACAAGCTTCCCCGGGGCTTGAGTTTCATAACAGACTGTTTATAAGTTGTGCAAACCGGGTGTCCATTAACAGGCAGAAGACATTTCAAGTCATACCCAGAGCAGTGACCCATTTCAGACCTTGTCCCACTGGCCAGGTGTCCTAGCTGGTCCACTTGAACTTTTCTAGAACCTCTTAATTATTCAGAATCTTCTGAATTTGTGTTCAGTTCTCTGTAAAGAATTATTCTTTGACAACAACAGCGACTGTCTTTCTGTCTGTCTCATAGCAAGAATTCAAGACCTGGATTCTGTTAGTGGTAGAAACTCTGCCCATGTATGATAGATGAGTGATAACGTGTTGCACCATGCTTCCCCCTGACAGCTAAATTTCACTGCACTCTAAGGAATTTAGCTTCATTATGCTTTTCTTTTGTATCACCAGAAATTCTCTAGAGGAAGACAGTTGAAAGTTTGATAGCTTTGAACCATTTTCTTTCCATTTCAACCAGTATGTCTAATTCTACTTCAAAACAGGAAACCACATATCTCCACCCCAGTGCCACCCTACCATGCCCCCCTGCATTCTCTATCAGTTCCTATCTGCAGGCTTTTTGCTTCCAGCTGGGACAGTCCCCTGCTCCTGCCTGGTAGGAACTCCTCAGAGCTGTCCCAGCAGCTACACCAGGGCTCTTCCCAAGCCCCTGCAGGTCACAGCTGCTCCCCTCCCGCCCAGAGCCATTGCCCTGAGTCATTGAACCTCCTCCTCACTCTGACTTCCCCTTTGGTGCAGAGCTGTTCCAGCAGCCTCTTAGGACCTTCTTAGCATACAGTTTACTTTTAAGAGGAGCTGGCCTTCTGAAAATCAAACTATAGAGGGCCTTACCCTAGTTTAGAAGTTTCTTACTTCTCTCTGCCCACCTGTAGCCTCCCCCTGCCCCAGGTATTTCAACTTACATTGTGGTTCACGTCTCTCTCCCGGGAGCCGCTGTCTCTCAACTCTGACTTCTGAGTGCTGGCAGTTAGAACAGGAAGGAAGTTAGTGAGAAAAAAAATGTTTTAAACCTACTAGAAGAGGAAATGCTGGGCTGTCTCAAATCCTGTTCCTCTGTACTGCGTATCTCTTCATCGGTCGACTCTGAGCAGTGTTCTTGCCAATTAATGGCACGTAGGGAGCATGACAATTCATGTGAGCGTGGATATGCATGAGTGTTCGTGCAAAGACAGGGAGCCTGCAGCCATGGTTGCTATAAATAATTGTGTGAATAAGTCTGAAAATAAAGTCATTTCTGTGCATGGGCTTACTGAGGCCAATAGTCTAAAAGCAGTGGCAATGAATTCACATAGGCTTTACTTTGTATCACCAACTTCTGTTCCTGTGGGGTCTTTGCCAGCTTCTTTATCAGCCAGATATGTTGAGTTTGCTGGCAGTGAGTACAGAGTGCTAAGAAATTATGAATGTTAACTATATATGCTTGGCCCGAAATTTTAAAATTTGGTCTCAAATTGATCTTTGGAGTTCTGTGGTTATAATCTCTAGATGTGGCTTAGATTGCATCACAGAGAATCATTTGTTCTTTGCAGTTATTTTCACTACATTTTCTTTTAAAATGAAAAAGCCCAACCACTGCTTTGAATTTAATCTAGGAATGCAGCTTACAGATTAAATGAATACTTGGTTAATTCATAGTCTTTTAGCTCAGAATGTGTGGCAATTGAACAAGTGCTAGAATAGACTCTCTACCATAGTTGAGAGGGGTTGTGAAGTGATTTAAATGGCAACAGGTTGCAGAGGATATATTTAAAACATTTGAGGAAGCCATTTTTAGGCACTCAAACCACACCTTTTACACATTCCCACTGCTACCACCAAAAGCACATGCTTATTTTTACTAATATTTCAGTGTTCAGTATTTATACTCTTTGAATCTATTTGGAGTTGACTAATCAAGCAAATACATTTGGAGAAACCAACACTGAATTTTTTTCGCCTGAATGTACGGCATTTTGTTCACTTCCTTTTGTAAGCTAATGCCACCTAATGGATCTAACCTTAGTCAGTGGAATGGAAATATGGTGACCATGTCTGAGAGCAGGGAGAACCCCTATCCCTGGGAGTTTCTTCATGGGCTGAATGAACAAATAAAATAACATGAGGCAGGATTAGCTGGAGAAAATATATTTAATACATAATGACAGATATATGAGCAATGTATATGCCCATAAATCCTGAAGTAAATGGAACAGACTAAAGGTTTAGGTCCTGTGCTGAGGATGGAAGAGGGGACCTAGAAGATACAGGAGAGAGGAGGGATCCTCACATGCGCAGATGACTTCATATGACAAGACTTCAAGATTTTTCCCTACCTTAAGATAGGGATAGCAAGACTGTTCACAGATAAGCTTACATCTAGATTAAGGCTTTCCCACACAATGTTTTTCTAAGGAATAAGGGAATGATAGTTGCTTCTTTCTTTAGGGGAAGAGCAGAAGGATTGGGGGAAAGGTAAATTTCTCCCTCACTTTAGCTCAAAATAATCTGCATGTCAGAGCAGGGCTTTTATAGGAGACCAGCTCTCAGAGACAAGGGGGCCTGTTGGAGTCCTTTTCCTTCCCTACTCTGGGACTTCTCATGTAATAGCAGCTCAGCTGGTGACCACAGATGGAAGAATCAGGTTAGTATTTGAGTGACAGGACATCTGCAAAGAAGAAAGAGCAGAGATTAGAGTGAGGGTGAACAAACATAAAAGAACAAATCTAAACACATGTTAACATGCCCCATTAAAACAGTCTCCCACTCCTTTGTGCAGATAAACATTGCCAAAAGAAATAAGCACGCTTTCTAACAGTGTTCATATTCCAATGGTTATCAGGGAGAAAGAAAAGCAAATGTGCTGGTCTGCTCACAGAAAGGTGCAATTTATCAGATGCTGCAGGTTCTGATCATCTTCAAAGAAAAAAAAAACAAAAACAAAACAGTTTTCTTAATAGGACAAAGTTTTGTGGAAGGAAATACACCACACCATCTTCTGGCACTAGAAACTTACTAACAAAGGGTAAGGCCGCCCCAGGGGTTCTGAAGCTAGTTTGGAGACATCATTTAAATTGCTCTCAAGAAGGAAAAACAGAAGCCAACTAAATTCAACATTAAGCTTTAAACCCCCCACACACACCTCCCCCCACCCCCCCACCCCACCCCCACCCCCGCCTGAAATTCCAGGAAAACGTAATGGCCCAGGAAAAGGTAGTAAGAAACTCCTCATTTGAGAGAAGGAGTAGCAGTTGTCTCTGCTGTCTTCAGCTGTCAAAGTCCATATACATCCCAATAACCAGGGTTTCTATCCTGGGGGCAGGGTAACAGCCAAGATAAACAACTAAATAAAAATGAATAAAGTTCTTTCTCCTTTTTCTTCCTCCCTGCCTGTCTACTTGCTTCATTCCTACCTGCACCTTTCCTTTAAATTTTTTTTTCTAAAACCAAGTTCTTGCATTTCTCACACATAAAATTACCTGGCTGGGGAAATAAAATATTCCTCTTAAAGGTACTAAATGCAAATATACTCTCCTATCTCTTGCCTTCATACAAGGATGTCAGAAAGTAACCATACATCTGCTTCTAACACATTTTTGTTACAGACTAATAGATACATCTCTCTGTTATACACCACCTAATGACATCAAACTATGTCTGCTTTTACAGACCTCACTTGATTCTGCCCCTATTGGTTGATCCTCTGAAAAATAAAGTGTTTTTTAAATTTTACTTAATTCAGCATAGTCACCTTAAGATGACAACATAAAGGAGCCAATAATGTTTCAAGCCAAAAAGTCAAAGAATTATATTCATACTGATTCATCCAGTCACAAGTAATTAATTCTTGGTCATGATCTCCACTAGCAGTTTTGTGAATCTAGTTTTCCCTAAGTTCTTCAATTCCTCTACCAGCTCAGTTTTATGATAAACTTGTACTGTATATGTGTAGATGTTTTTTCAAATTTCTCTCCACAAATCTCTTCAAACATGAATCCCCAGAGTACATGCTAGATTCTGTGTCTGACAAAGACTTTAAAAATGATCACAGTTAACGATCTGATTATATACCACAAATGGACAAGGAAGTTTGTTCCATATGTGGCATACAATGTTTTTTTTAAATGACCAGAACAGCAAGCAAACACATTAGTGTCTTTTAGGAATTTCATATGATAATTAGAACATACATATTAATGAACACATTTTCACATAAACATATACGAAGTTAGTTGATCATGTAGGGTCTAAGACAGACCACCCCAAGTCTCTCCTAATTGATGTTTTGAGGATGCTGGACTCTGAAGATTCTTTTGAGCCCAGGACAATGGAGGACAACCCTGGAGGCAGAGGAAAAGCTCCTGCTTTAGTCTAATCCTATCATCTTTTCTTTAATCAAAGAAGCCGTCTGTCACTTTTGAACTGCTACACTTCCCCTCATCCAGAAGTGATCTTTGTCCTTCATCCCTAGAAGAATGTCATTTGGGCAGGTCTTAATTCAGAAATTAGTATGTCCTCTCTAGCTAACAAAATACCTTTGCTTTCAGAATAAGGATGTGTTATCCCTCCTTACCAGCTGAGACCCCTCCTCTCCACTGATACAAGCCAGCTCCCTTTTCCCAGGCTTCAGCACAGGGTAGAAGTCTTTGGTCTGTTCCAACTACTTCAGAATTTATTGCCATGTAAATTCTCTGTACTTACATTATTAAATTTGGGCTTTTCTCTTACTAGTCATGCCTAATGTTAATTTGTTCGTTCTTCCAACCTATGAAGAACCTCAGAAAATTGGGGAAACTATCTTAGCCCCCACACTCAGTAATTTTAATTTTGACAATGCTTCCCACATGATTTCACCATATCAAATAATTCTAATTTGTTTAAAATCTCTTTCTGTGAGGAGAGTAATTTCTTGATATGGGACATCTCAGAAGCACTCTAAGATTTCCCATAAAATGTTTATTATTTAGAGTATTATTTGGGGGAGGTTTGGGAAGTTTTGCCAAAGTAGCAAATGGCTTAAAAGTACTTATACAGCCTATAACGAAACAGTATTAATTACTCATTTAGCTAAAGTAATATATTTCTGACAGGTCTCAGCTTTTAGTTTCTCTGTTTCAGAGGCTTGATGGTCAAGATAAAGGGCTTGAGGCGCAGATTCTCTGTAGGTAGACTTCTTAAACAGCTTACAGTTTGTTACTCAAAGCTGCCCACAGTTTTAAATATGTTTTGTCAAAACAGATGAAAGAAAGGTTTGGTTTTACATAAACACATTACTGATATAAGGCTTAATTTAAATTCACTTGATTTTATCCTGTCTGACCATACTCTGGAATAACCTGTTTCAGCTTAAAATTCCTTTCTTTTACATACCCATCTTGATCCCCTTTTACCAAAATGTGCATCTTACTTTTTCTTGCAGGCATAGATACTTCCCTTATTATCTTCATTAGCTTCAATTTCATTCATTAGAACTCTTTTTTTTTTTTTTTTTAAGAGGGAAGGGGAAAAGGGAGGGAAAAGGGGAAAAGGAAGAGGGGAAGGGAGAAATTCTAGACAAGACAACATTTATAGTTCTTATATATCTGGAGGCTTTTAAAGTAGCAATTTAATAGGTGTCTCATTCAATTCCTTCTCCTGCTTTTTTCTTATATCCAGAGGTTTTTTGAAGCTCCAAGGAGCTTCTGTATCTTTAAATAATCTTTGGTATTATTAACCCAGCAAAAAAGGAATTTCTAAAAGCAAGGCCATTATCATTGTGAAGACATGGTTTTGTTTTTATACTTTTTCTTCTATAGTTTCTATATTTTCATTCCATTATATCAGTTTGATCTTTCATCAGTTTAGATGTTTCAGATAAATAGTGACTCAACCAAACTGATAAGCATTTGTAGCTTAACTGAAAAAGTTCACTCCCAGCATAAGTTACTACAAATGGGAAAAGTCTGAGCACATTAACAACAATCAACCGAAATAAGAGCACACAGTATTATTTCTTCTCATGACTACACAAGAAATAGTCTCAGGAGGGAAAAGAGACCTGTGACCCAAACCTTGAGATTAAAGCATGAGGGAAATAACAGAACCCAGATGAATATAAAGACAAATGCAAGAAGACAGACTATGATTTCACACAAATGCAGAAGATAAAAGAAGCAACGCAAATAAACTAAACCAAAATAGATTCTGACAATAGATTGGTGGTAATCAGAGGGGAAGATATGAGGGTAGATGGTAAGTAAAACGGATAAAGGGCCCATTGTATGGTTGTAGATGGAAACTAGACCTTTGGTGGGGATCATAATGTACTATGAAGAGATGTCAAAATATAAAAATATACACATGAAACTTTAAAAAAAAGTGAAACAAAACAAAAACTCAGATTATGAGTGTAAATTGGTGGACACCAGAGGGAAACGGGGGTGGTGGGGTGAGTACATCAGATAAAGGTCGTCATTGTATGGTGATAGATGAAAACTAGACTTCTGGTAGGGATCATAATGTAGGTTATACTGATGATTGAATTATAATGCCATACACCTGGAATTTATATAACGTTATGAACCTTTGTTACTTCAACAATTTTTTTAAAGCCAAAGAAACAGATCACCCAAAGTGTGCCCAGTGTACCAGCAGACAAACCTCACCCAGGAGTTATATTAGAGATGCAGATTCTTAGGCCTAACCCCAGACTTACTCTATCAGAATCTCTTCAGTCCGCATGATAAACTGTGAAGTTTGAGAAACACTGGTTTAAACCATATACATGAAAGAGACTACCCAAAATGTATAAAAGAGAAATTGGCCCAGCATGGGAAAATTCTTTTGTAGGAAATCTCTGCTTTCAATGAACCACCTGCTGAGTACTCATCTCCTCCTCTGCCTACAGCATAGTCCTACACCATGGAAACTCCAGTGGACTTTTATACCAGCCCCTTTGTGATCTGGACTTCCACATCAGCCTCTCTAAATAACTCTGTTCTTCTCACAACAGACAGTGAAAAGCATATGCATGATCATACCATTCCTTCCATCTCAAACTTCTAGAGATCTTCCACGCATTTACAAGAAAATGGGTCTTCACCATGGCCTGCAAGTTTTCTCACTGTGGTGACCAGCCTCCAATGATCCTCCATGATCTTGACCACCTCATATCAAAGTCGGTCTGTGTGATCATAGAAAATGGTGGAAGTGACGCTGGGTCATTTCTGAGGTGATGTATAAGAGATTTTGTGTCTTCTCTCTTGGTTGCTCTCAGATCACTTGTTCAACTGAAGCTCCCTCTAGAGTGGTCCATGTAGTGAAAAACGGAAGCTTCTGCCACCCACCATGTGAGTAAGCCACACTGGAGGTGAGCCATTCCACTCCAGATGACTGCTTTCCCCAGACAACTTGACTGCAACCTCCTGAAAACTCACCCACAGGGCTGACTGCTCCTGAAGAGACCCTGAGAAACAGATAACACATGTTTATTGTACAAACTGCCAGATTTGGGGGTCATATGTTGAATTAGGTAATGTATACTCATGAATTAACCCTTGTTACCACTCCACACTCCTCCCTAAACTCTTAACCTTTGCTCCATCCCAGCACCTTCTCTCCTTGCTAGTCCATACAAGGAAACAGCTTCCATATCTGGAATTGTTCTCTCATCAAGAAGGCTGTATCCCCAGATATTCACACCAGATTTATTTCTTCATTGTGGTTTTAATTTGCATTTCCTTAATGGATGTTCTGGTGAACAGTTTTTATGGGCTCATTTGCCAACCTGTTCAGTGAAATGTTTGTAGTTTTTGTCTATTTTCTAATTAGATTGTCTGTTTAGTAGTGAGTTGTGAGAGTTCTTTGTATTTTCTAGATACAAATCCCTTATTGGTTCTGTGATTTGCAAGTGTTTCTTCCCAGCATGTAATTTGTGTTTTAATTCTTTTATTAGAACTTTTTAGAGCAAAGGTTTAACATTTTGATGAGGTCAAGTGTATCCATATTTTCTGTTTTAGACTGTACATTTGTTATCAAGTCTAAGACCTCTTTGCTTAGTCCAAGACCTGGAAGACTATCTCCTATTTTTTTTTTTCCCTAAATGTTTATGGTTTTGCATTTAAGTCTACTTACATTTTGAGTAAGTTTTTATATAAGGTGTCAGGTTCAGTTGTGAAGTTTTCAGTATGTAATGTGTGATACTGAGTTTAACTCACCCTCTTGTTTGTTATATGATGTCCAGGCTCCACTAGTTCATTCTCCAGAACCATTTGTTGAACAGATTATCCCTCCTCATTGAATTTCCTTGTCAGAAGTCAATTTGATGTTTCTCTGGGCCTATATCTGTGTTCTATGTTGTTTCCTTGTCTGTACACCTGCCCCTCTATGATACCACACTGTCTGGACTAGTACAGCTAAATAGTGAACGCAACATGGGAGGAGTGAGTCCCTCCCACCTAGCTTTCTTCTTTTCTAAAATTGATTTGATTATCGTGGCATCTTTCTGCTTCAATGAAAATTTTAGAATAAGCTTATCAATATCAACAGAAAGCCTTGATGAAATTTTGGTAGGAATTATAATAAGCAGATTAGTTTAGCTGACTCTTTACTATGTTGAGTCTTCCAATCCACAAACACAGTATGTTTCTCCATCTATTTAGGCCACTTTGGTTACTGTAATCAGCATTTTATAATTTCTTGTCATACATATTGGACATACATGTTTTATTAGCCTAGGTATTTTATTTTTAGAGCAATTATTACACTTTAAATTTCCATTTCCTCTCGTTCATTTCTAAGCATGAATGCAGTTGATTTTTGTGTATTGATACAGTATCCTTCAACCTTGCTGAACTCACTTATTCATTATAAGAAGGTGTGTAGGTCTCAGCCTATTGATAGAGCTCCTCCTAGAAGTTCCTGGGATACTCACCTGGGCCCTGGTGAATTTTCCATTGACATTTCCCCTTAGAAATCAATATTACCACCGTACCCACCCCTAAGGTTCTTATTATAATTGCAAGATTCTTATTATAATATGTCCTTTAACAATACCCATTCAGAAACATTGGGAAAAAAATGGATGTTTATTACTTATCAGACCTAGAAATTGTATGGCATATTGGGGCACAGTGAGATGAGAGGAGGGTCAAGGGGAGGGGAAAGAGAGAGAAAAAGAATGGATGAATATGGGGATGGAGTCCTGTTTTTACTGGAGCAAAGGATGGGGCATAGAAGTGTTTTAGGGTTTGCTCTCTTTTGTTAACTTTAAATCATATGAGAAGGAATCTAAAACATAGGAAGAGATTTTAATAAAAGAAAAAAGAAACATAAGTCAGTTCAAGAGATCAGTTATCTAAATCAACCAAGATCTGTAAAACAAAGGAAACTTAACAGGAGGCAATAAAGCTCTTGTCTAGTCCTGTGACTCACAATGCATTTGCTTGAAATAACTTTTTGAAGTTGATGCCTTCACATCAACACTTAAGTCAGGTACTTGCATGATGAAAAAAAAAAGTTAAATTATAGATTCCACTAGATTTTCTGTATAGATATGTGACAGATGTAAATAGAAAACTTAACTTCTTCATTTCCAGTTTATATACTTTCTACCTTTTTATGCCTCATTGCATTGGTTGGAACTTCTAGTGCCTTGTTGAGTAAGCATGAGGAAAGCAGAAATCTACAACCTGCCTCAGATCTTAGAAAGTATTCAGTCTTTCACAGTTAGATTTAATGTTGGCTGTAGGGTTTGGTTGGGGTTTGGTAGATGTTATTTATGAATTTTCCTCTCTAGTTTTCTGAGAGTTTTTATTATGAATGGATTTTCTCAAATGTTTTTTTCTGCATCATTTGATATGTTCATTCTTTAACTTGTTGATACAGTGTATTTACACTGACTGAGTTTTTAATATCAAATAAGTCATCTATATGGAATAAATACCTCTTGGTTATAGTGCAATTTTTTCATACATTGCTGTATTTTATTTGGTTATATTTTGTTAAGAATTTTTTGTTTTGTTTTGTCTCTAGGCCCGGGTGTTTAATTTGGGTCCTTGGGCTTTACATAGCCTGCAATTCAGCTGCCTCAGCTGCCTGAGCCACAAGGTCTACCATGTTAAGGACTTCAAGATCTAAATTAATGAAGGATATTGAACTCTATTTTTCTTTTGTGCTGTCTGTGTCTGGTTTTGTTGTCAAAAAAAATCATGAGGTCAAAACTCGTCTCATGAAATGAGTTGGTAACTTGTTCCTTCTCTATTTTCTGAAAGAAAGCATTGGTTTTGAAAATTAATGTTACTTTTTCAAGATAAGCAATGCTGCTCAGAGAATCCATAAACATGGTAGGATATTAAGGGAAAAAGGGGCTAGTCTTGTATGTTCCTTATTCACATTTAGTGTGCTCTTCTCTGGAGCCCACTATGCATTAGTCAGAGTGAGAGGCTCCATATAGAATATTCCAGAGGTGGAGGAAATGCAGTTTCAGTGTGTATCTACCTACTCATTGGTATTTTAAGAAACACTAAAGATTAAGAGATTAGCACTTGTGTAAGCTGTTTATAGGACAGATAAGCTTTAACTACTTTCTAATTACTTATTGTCTTTGCATTTCCTTAATGGATGTTCTGGTGAACAGTTTTTATGGGCTCATTTGCCAACCTGTTCAGTGAAATGTTTGTAGTTTTTGTCTATTTTCTAATTAGATTGTCTCTTTCCCTATATAATTAATAAAATTTTTCCATCTTTCAGGAAGGATCAAGAACCAAATATTATAGAGCTATGGAGCACAGATTTAAAAAGAAATACATTTGGTGATATTTAGTTTTAAAACCTGCATGGAGTAAACTCATTCTTTCCAAGGTACATTTCTGTAAGTTTTGACAAATGCATAGGCTTGTATATGCACCATTACAATTGAGGTACTAAATGGTTCCATCACACTTCAAAAACCACTTCCCTTTATAGCCACCAACTCCTTCACCTACTGGCAACAACTGATCATTTCTTTACTCTTATAATTTTGCCTTTGCCAGAGAATGTCTCAAGTGAAATCAGAGTGTATAGAACACTTTGATTCTGTACTCTTTCATTTAGTAAAATGTGTTTAATATCCATCTATCTTTACATGTATCAATAATATTTTCCCCCCAGAAATATTTCTACTGGTTTTACTTTTTGTTTTGTGAACTCTTAGCATATCCACCACTCCCATGGATTTTTCCAGAGGAATTCTTTGGTTGTCAAGGAATGTTTGGAGCAATGTGACCCCATAACCAGGTTGATAAAATGAGAGAGAAGCAATTGATTAGGAGTCAGCCATCATTAGGCTAGCCAATGACCAATGAAATGACTTGGTGGAAGAACTCTGTCCATCAGAGGCAGTGTATATTGACTGCTGATTAGCCTAGCTGCTCAAATCCTCTAAGATTCATTAGCAGTAGGAATAATAGAGGCAGAGTTATAAAGTACAGCCCTTTGGAACTGGGAACAACGAACTCCTTGAAGATACAAGATGAACAGATCTTTAGCATTTCCCGGTGTCTTGAACTTTCCACAGAGTCTTGCTGAGGGTGGTTGAGTTCCCTGTCTTCCACACTTTCCCTTGTATTCTGTACTTTGGCTATTTTTATTGTTCTTTCCTTCTAGATATTAAAAATTCCTTCTTTTATCATTTCCTTTGTTTCAAGAACTTTCTTCATCATTCTTTTAACATAGGTCTTCTGGTGACAGATTCTTTTGATGTTCCTTTGTGTGAGGATGTCTTTATTTCCCATTCATTCCGGAAGGAAAAATTCACTTGATAATTAGAGTTGACTTGTCATTTCTTTTTTGAAAAAAATGTGTGTCACTTCCTTCTGATCTCCATGGCTTCTGATGAGAAATCCTCTGTCATTCAAATTTCTTTTTTCCCATAAATAAGGTGATAGTCTCTCATTGCTTTCAATTTTTTTCATTGGCTTTAATTTTCTGAAGTTTGGTTATGATGTATTTTGGCATATGTTGCTTTGAGTGTATCCCAATGGGATTTGCTAGCTCCTTCTTTCCATAAGCTTGTGTCTTTCACAGATTTGGGAAATTTTCAGCTGTAATGTCTTTAAGTACATTTTCAGTCTCAGTCTTTTCTCCTAGAACTCTGATGATGTTAGATCTTTCAGTTTCATAAGTCTCTATGGTTTTATTAATTTAGGGAAGATTTTTCTCCCTTTTGTTCAGAAAGGATTTTTATTGTTCTTTCATTATATTCACTGATTCTTTTCTTTGTCCTCTCCATTCTGTTGTTGAGTCTATTCATTGTGTTTTCTGCACTGGTTATTGTATTAAAATTTTTAGCTAAAATTTTTTTATTTCATTCTTCTTTAGATACCTTGTTTTGTTGAATGGTGGTGAGAATTCACATTTCCCAATGGTGAGGGTAAGAGAGTTGAGACACCCTCATGAGACACTGGGTCCATCCAGAAAGAATTTGTGGAGGAGCTGTTTGGTCAGGATCACACAGCAAGTTTATTAAAAGGGATAACAGTGAGTTTATGCTTCTTGAAGACTAGGAAAGTTACATTAAGAAGGGAATGCACATGTATGTGTACCATATATGTTCCCTACGTCTCTCACATGGGCAAAATGAATTCTTATAAATATCTGAGTGGGTGGGGGCTCCTCCCTTGGTAGGTGTATCCAGGGGGCTGGAGCTCTCCTGAGAGCTGGTAAGGTAACCTAGAGTAAAATGGTGCAAGTAACTAGGGGTGTGTCCCAGACACAGGTTGCTAATATGGGGTCCTTTCTCTTAGCAGTCTCAGGTTTTTATGTTATTTTTTCCTCTCTTACATCTATCTGCATACCTGCTGAATAGATTTTAAGCTATGCTGTTTCAACTGGATTCCAGTGCCAGTTCTGATGAACATGGTTTATCTCTCTCAGGAGTTTGGGATAGAAGATAATTGAGAGTCCTGGCACTGTATGAGCCATGATTTTACATATGAAAGAATTGAGACTGCTTATGTAGCAGAAAGCTGGTAGAACTGAGCCTATCAAGGGTCTGACGCAGCACTTCCTTACATCAATGCACAGAATTCATTGTGTGTGATACCTTGTATGGTTCAGGAAGTCTGGGTGGGGGTCTGAGATCCTGCAGGCTGCCGTCACACTTTGAAGAACATTCTAGAATACTCCGCTCATTGCCCTTTCCACTGCCCTCAGTCATGATCATTCCCTGAAATAATGGAGAATGTATAAGAGTTTGACAGATAAGCATCAAAATTCTGATGTGCCTGGTATGTAGGAGAAGAGGAAGATATGAATGGTAATGGAGCACAAAGGAGGGAGTAGACAGTGCCATCCACAGACCAAAAACTTCTGCCTCAATAAGGTATTTGCTACCTTGAAGACTCCTCTGATTTTGTTAAAGACTGTAGGAAAGCTTACAGCCCCCCCCACCAAAAAAACTGTAGCTGCCCATTATAATCTGCTTGAGGTTGCAGATTAAGAATCTTTCCCTCCCTAGGGAAGATAAATGTATCTTCTTTCTCCATAATCTTTTGGAGTGCAAATTTTTTTAAAAGAAAGGGAGAGGAGGAAGCAGCTTATGTATGTGTGCATGTGTATATACATAGTGTACATATGTGTGCATGTCTTTATGTATGTGTATATAAGCATATGTGTATACATGTAGGTGTGTGTATGCATGTGTCTATGTGTTTATGTGTGTGTATGTATGTATGTATGTATGTATGTGTTTCACCCTGGTCCCTGGGTTTTTCATGGTTTGCATGCCAGTGTCTCAGTTGCCACAAGGACACACCTATGGATAACAATTATAACAAGTCACGATTAGGGAAAGCCACTTCACTGCTATGAGACATGAGACTAAGCAGCACACAGGCCTCTTGCACATTGCTGTGGTGTGGCAGATATGCAAGGTTCCGCCAGGCTTGGGTCTACTTCTTACTCCACTACTAACTGTATGCAGTCTGGAATAAACATTTGCTTTCTCTATGATAACTTTGTCAAGGAGCTTAATGATACTAGCATGTGGGTTGTGGCCACTTATATACTGTGTAAAGTGATGCACAAATTAGTACTAGTGGTCCAATGCAATGAGAAGACTGAAATCCGGTGTCCTATTGAATTAGGGTGCAGCCTGGGCCTGTTACCCTGAAGTCATTGGGTCTGGGAGATTCAACAGTCAATCTCCAATCAATGTCATAAGTTTGTAATTCCCAGCTATAATTTGAGCACTCTCTCTGTCAAGTATCTTTGAATTTTATGTCATTTCTGATGTGTGGTTTTCTCTGAGGAAATATGTACCATACCCATGAGGGAAGGACAATCTGTATTTCTTGAGGTCCCTGCTCACATGATATGAGTACCCACTGCCACAGGGGCACTATCGTGCTCTCTCTTTTTCCTGGTTATCCAAAGTCCCATAGGAATTTTTGTCATGGGGTAAGGGGGGTGCGGTGAGAGAGAGAGAGGGAGAGAGAGAGAGAGAGAGAGAGAGAGAGAGAGAGAGAGAGAGAGAGAGGGAGAGAGAGGGAGAGGGAAGGAGAGAGAGAAATGTGGGGTAGTAAGGACAAACAGGAATAGAGAAGGTCAAAAGATACTGAATCAGAAAGTTCAAATTATGGGTCTGGGGGATTGGACTATAGATTAGTAACATAGAAATATGTTCTCAGAATCCATTGAACATTGAGTTTTTATCTTTTTATTTTTTATTTTGCAAGCTTTAAAAGAGGTGCTTTTGAAAAGGATATTGATCCTGCTGCCCAAGTCCCACTTTATATTCTTCCAGCTTCTTTGCACGGGGTCCATGCTCGATGGATTAAGGATTAGGTAGCATGAGGGTATTACAGAGATTTAAAACAGGACACAAAGCTCCTTTATTCGTGTCCTGTGAAGGACAGCTTATAGGAGCAACAGTCAGCTCCGTGAGGATTTCTCAATTTCTGGTGAGTTGAAGCAGGGTATAATGCAAGGGTTTTAGGTTTGAGGGTTGATCTGGCTCTAAAACAAAGAAATGGAAAAAAGAGAACATCATGAACCTGTGAGCCTGAACTGGGCCAGAGGAGGGAAATGGGAGAGAACATCATGGAAATATACCCAGAATCTTTGTAACTCCACATGGGCAAGTTTATACGTGAACCTCGATATTACAAGGTCACTGCAAACCTTCATTGCTAAATTCATTTAAAAGGAACCTAAAATGAACCCTTCCTTTTGTGGCTCCATAGCAAAATGTGTTCTGGGGAAGGAGGGATCTGGGTACTACATGACCACAGAGCTGACAGTTCTTTACTCCTAGGATCTTCTTAAAACTTGTCTGGACACCAAGAGGCCAAGGTGAGCCTGAGGCTGAGGTGGGCCGCCTAGAGCAAGCAGGGAGTGACCACAAGCAGTGTGGGTGGCTGTGTTGCTTGCTCTGAGCATGCAATGCTTGTTTGTTCCAATCCGGAGCAGGGTACTTGGTGGGTTTTTTATTTGTTTTTTATGGCTTTGATTTGGTCTTCCTTGAATCTCTACATTATTTGATCTCTCTGTCCTAGCAGGACCCTGGTAGCACTTACAGGCACAACCCTCACCTGCATCCTCCCACCCTCCATCTTGTCCATCAGCAATGGACAGTCATCTGCGCAAACCTCTACTGAGAAAGAAGGAACTGGACATTTGGGGCGATAATAGAAGAAACAGGGAGCCTTACTCAAGAGCCTTCTGATGCTCCTTTTTCCTTGCTGGAATTGGTGGATGACCCTACGCTGTAGCTCCCTACAGCCGAGCTCTTGCTGTTGGTCTTATGTGATTAGACTCCCCAGAAAGCCATGCCTTGAGATATTATTTTTCTATATTCACTTCTTCCTGAAGCAAACAGTTTGTCATCTTCAAGAGGGGAAGGGCTTACATTGCTTAAAAAGACAACCAGGAAAATATTTGACTCCCAAAGGAATACATTACTTGACTCTTGAAGACAAAAATGTGAAGCCTTCTCATAGCTAAGATCAATCAGGTACTAGATTCAGGATTGTTCAGCTTCTGGGATGTACCTGGAATTTCTGAGGACATGGGATCAGGGTAAGTTTAGCCTTTGATGATATCTGTGACTGGTAGGACTGACTTCCAAGACAGGAAAGGACCCTATTTGTTCTGCTCCTCCTACAGCTTTTACAGGGAGAACTGGAGGGCAATCTGTCACACTTGACAGGGATGGCTGACTGTTCTAGGTTCTCTGAACTGAAATCCTGTCCACAAACTGCATGATAAATATAGTGATTCCTACCCTTAGTGCAAATTCTGATGGATGTGAGGACCCAGATATTAACCAGGCAACTGCCTTTCCAACAGGAACTCCTTAACAGAGTTAAGCACGGCATTAGAATCAGACACAATCGCACTTAGACAGGAACTTGCCTAAGTCTAGATGTGCAACTTCAAAATGATAGAAGCATGCCAAAGAAGCTTTCAAGAAAAAAAAAGAGAAGTTTAATTTAAGGGGAGATGGAAGTCAAGTGTGGTTTTAAGTTATTTGGGGTTGCTCTTAGGGTGTCAAAGAAATCCAAGGAAGATGTCTTGAGAGAATTTTGAAACCAGAAATAAATAAATGGTTGGGGTGTTTGAGGGATATGGAGGATCACCAGCAAGTGTTACGATAATAATCATTCATGAGATACATATGACAAGGACTTCTTAGTCCCAGAATGGACTAAGGATGTGAGGTGGCCAGGTAACCTTGTGTCATCCCATAGATTTGTTTGCATAGCTCCCTCAAGTCCCAGAAAAAAAAGGACTTTGCACCAGACACTGTATTTAACTTATTCCCTTGACTTTTACCCAGAGTCATGTGATTTTTAAGTATGTATATTATGCATACTTGGGCTACATTATACACACATACTGGAATCATTACTTGTTTATCTGAAATTTAAATTTAAATTTTTTCTTTGCTGTATTTTGCAATTCTAATCCTAACAGGTCTTTCAAATGAAAGAAAGGAAAGTTTGTAGCTTCTTACTACATTGAAAAAAAAGATTGGGAAATCGAAAGCACTTGATTCAAGAGAAATTCTCTAGTTTTTCTCTGTGGCTTTATGTGTCCATTACTAGTGACACACTCTGAGAATAATGCTGCTCTTGGCTGACTCCCGGATTCCCATGGTCCCAACCACCGTCAGGGGAGGCACAGACTACTTGCTTACTGGAGCAGGAGAGGCCCAGGGCACAAGAATTAGATTCAGTGAACAGGGGATCGGGTATTGCATTTCCTAAAATCCCTGAGAGACTGGTGAGGTGAGGAGCAGTTGATTCTTTCTCACATGGTTAGATGGAGAAGATCACGGGGCAGGTTCGTACTAATCAAGATTCAAGACCTTTATCCAAATTCATCTATTTATCCACTCTTTTGACAAGCATATAGGACAGGTGTGCCTGCTACAGTTGTAGTTTCTAAGGCCACAGAAATGAATAAAACCTGAGCAACTTGACCTGATGGAGCATGTTCCAGTGGGGGCCTAAGAAAAGATCCAGAGTGTGAGCTGGTGATCAGAGCCATGGCCAAGTTCACATCCCTATCCCAGCTCTCAGATTAGCCAGTGTGTTTCTATTGAACAAATTGAGAACTGGCAAGATAGAATGAAAATAGTAACTGGGAAAATACAAATATGGAACATATCTTTCAAGGTAAGGATAATAATTTAACATGATTTTGAAAGTAATAAGAAAAAGTCAATGAATTAATACAAGATAAAATTTGAGGGAAATATAGTGTCGTAGACAGATTGATGATGAACATAGAATGGAGATTGTCAGGGAGCTATGAAGCTAAGAATATTAGCACAAATCTATAATGATGAAATAAGGAATTCGATGACGGCAAAGCTCCTAGACATTAGATTACGGAGGGTGTTTGTTCATGCTAGAGATGAGGCTGTTTGGAAGTTCTTCGTTGTTTTTCAGAAAGTATCTTCCTTCTTGGGGTAAATAGTGTCAATTTTTGTAATAGAAAAAGAGAAAAAAAATCATTCTTTAGGTTTAGCATATTTTTTAATTCATCTTTGTTAATGATGTTTTGATGTTGGTTTTTAGGTTTTTCTTTTTTCTGCATTTGAATAATGACAAAATATATTTCTGTAAGTAAAATGGAAGTCTGTGAGAAACATATTGGATAGGCCTATGACTTGAATAATAGAAAATGTTAAAGCGTTCTGAGAAATGTGTGGCTAAAGTGCCTGACATGTGGAGTTAAAGTGCAAATTCATTACTTCGTCACCCTCCATTGACTTTCCGTGTGTGTGTGTGTGTGTGTGTGTGTGTGTGTGTGTGTGTGTGTAGTAAATATACTCATGGGTCATGGGTGTTGATATACAGCTTACCCTTGAACAGCACATGTTTGAACTTGGAGGGCCCACATATACCTGAATTTTTTCCCACCCCTCTTCTTCCTTAGCCTCCTCAACATGAAGATGAAGAGAAAGAAGACCTTTATGATGATCCACTTGTGATATTCTTATGAATGTTTTCTCTTCTCTGGCTTTCTTTATTGTAAATATATAGTATAGAATATATATATAATATACAAAATATGTTTATTGACTGTTTAGATTATCATTAAGGCTTCCAGTCAGTAGCAGGCTATTAGTAGTTAAGTTTGGGGGAAGAAAAAGCTCTATGAAGATTTTTGACTACCTAGTGGTCAGCACTTAAACCCCTGGTTGTTCAGGAGTCAGCTGGACTTGGACCACAGCCCCTCCATCCAGATGACCACCATCCAGATGACCACTCTGTCATTCCCAGATCTAAGAAAGATGCCTCTGACTCATGTGAAGATTAAATAAAATAAGGGCTTTTAAAGAATAAAAAGAAGGGGGAGAGTCAGCAAACACTTAGAGTAAGTTAATTTTTCAACTGGTCAGAAAATTCTGTAAAGTTTAAAGAACATATCAGTACTGTAAAGACATTTGTTCCATTTCCCTCCCTCTACTGGAACTGGTGGACACAGAAGGTAGTACATCCTTAAAAAATATTTGAAATCTGGTGGCAGATTACTTGGATCAGTGTATCTACCTAGATTTTGGAGTTTTTAAAAATGTCAGCTTCCTCTTTGCAACCTTCCATATTAAGCGCCTCCATTGATCTACACTATATTTTCTTAAACCTCTATTTAAGAGATAACTTCTCCCTTTTTGTGTCAACACAAAATACTGTTTCTTTTATCAAGGTGCTTTTCTTACTCTGCTTACAGTGACGGTCTCATAAGCAAATGGTCCTCATACCTTGAAGAGTCATCCTTTTTTTCCTGTAGCTGCCTCAATAGCCTGAAAGAACCATCAGCCACTCAAGTACCATCAAAATGAGTGACAATTCTACCTTGGTTCCTCCAGTTTCACACCCGGGTCTGACTACCCCATGCAAAGAGCCCCCCAAGTTCAAGCAGAGGCAGACTCGTCAATTCAAGAGTAAACCTCCCAGGAAAGGTGTGAAAGGGTAAGACCAAGAGAAAAAGACAACTTTCTTTGCCTTCTCCCCCATGACTGTTTCGGTCTTGAGAAATAAATGTTCCACAACATCCAAATGGACTTACAAAAATGTCCACCCATCCTGTTTTCCTCTCTAATGCAGCCTTTGCACGATCACATCTTGAGTCCTGGAATCTTTTCTCTCTCAGTTCCAGGCTGATAGCCAAATTCAACCCAGCAGATGGAGACTGTCAAAATAACCTGTGACTTGACCTTGCAGACTTTTCTTGACCATTTCTCATCATCAACATACCCTCTGCTTTTGTCTGGAATAGACAAGCACTGGTTATTTCCAGAACACACAGTCCACTTTTATAACTTCAAATAGTATGTCTTCAGTTTTCTGTTTTTCCTCTTTTCCCTGGAAAAGTCCTTTTCATTTTTCAGCACATGCTTATATTCTAATTTCTCATTGAAACCATCATTGACTCTCTTATACAAACATTCTCATCTTCCATGTTTTTATTGTATATATTCATTTACCTTAATATGTCTTTTTATATCACATCTGTAATTAATATTCCCTGAGAAAACATTTGACTCCCTGTGCCTAATACAATGCCTGGAATATAGTAGACACTTAAGTCCTTTTAGATAACTTGAATGAGCTAATTACTCTAACAACTTCCATGTTGCTTTCTGATTCCAATGACTATTTTTGAAAAGTGGATCTTAACTAAATTGTCCTGTGGATCTTTTTTTTTTTTTTTTTCCTGTCTCTCTGTTGTCTTAGGCTAAAATTTTACAGGAGAAAATATTCTCCACTGGGTCATGCTCTATGAAGTCTGCCTGCATGGCTTTTTTGTTTTCCCAGTTTAATGAAACAAACAGTATTTAAAACAAAAACAAAACCCATAAACGTCTTCTTCCTCTCAAATCAGGAAACTCTCCCTGTGGGTTATTTCAGGATCCGCTTTCCTCTGATCTGAGTTCATTTCTCTTTTCCCCTCATAGGTTTGGGGATGATATTCCAGGCATGGAGGGCTTGGGGACAGGTAAGTTACCCAAGGACCCAGTGAGATTCTATACTTAAAAGTTTCACCTTTATATTCTGCAGGCTTCTGGGGCCATTGAAATTTACAGGAAATAACTAAGGCAGCAGATCTTTGGAGCTCTTGAAATATGGGTGTTAATCTGACCTACCAATTAAATGCAGTGTGTATACACACACTCCGAGAGAAATCAGGGTAGGCCCTGTGTTTAATGAGTACTCCTTTCTTGTCAACAACTCTTGTGGCCTAGAACAGTGTATTGTAGACTTTTATGGTAGGAAGATTCTCAGAGTTCATCTAGCCCAACTTCTCTGTTTTTCAGAAGAAAAATCTGAGACATGGAGAAATTAAGTGACAAACTGAGGCCACAGTATGAGATACTGGAAACAAAGGTGGGGCTTGGAGAGCCTTTCCATTCTACAAACCACACCCTTACCAACTTCCTCTTTCTACACATCCTCTGGCACCCAGAACAGGGTCCAACACACTGGATGTATCCAGTACCATCATGTTTAATTTGCTAAAATTACTTTAATTGCTATATAATGAATGCAAATGACTGCAATATTGCTTTTGAAAATTAATAGATTTTATTTTTTACAACAGTTTCAGGTTAACAGAAAAAAGAAGAAAGTACAGAATTCCTCTACACCCTCTATACCTGTAACAGAGTTTACCTTAGTATTAATGTCTTACATTGGGATACATGTGTTACAATTGATGTTCCCTTATTGATAAGTCATGACTAACTAAAAGTTAGCCTTCACTGTGTATCCAGTTCTGTGGGTTTTGACAAATGTGCAGTGTCTTATATCCATCATTACAGTTTCACAAGGAATAATTTCATTGCCTTAACAATCCCTTGTGCAACTCCTGTTTAGTCCTCCCTCTCTCTAAACTCCTGGCCACCGCCACCTCTAAAAAATATTATTTTTTTTTTAAGGAAAGTTTCAGGCAGGAATGATGAATGAAGGCAAGTAGGCAGGCAGAAAGAGAGAAAAAGAAGCATTTTATTTTATTTAGTTGCTCATCTTGTTTGTTTTCCCCAGCCCCAGCATGTGAACCCAGGTCCTTGGAATAGTAAGTGAATTACACTTGGCCATAGGCGGTAGACCGAACCGCTACTCCACCAGGGAGCACCAACCACTAACCTTTACTAACTCTCTAGTTTTGCTTTTTCCAGACTGTCATACAGTTAGAATCAAACAGTGTATCGCTTTTCCACAGATTTATTTCACATAGCAATATTTACTCATTTAAGGTTCCTCTATGTCTTTATATGACTTGATAGCTCATTTATTTTTTATTACTGAGCAATACTGCATCACTGTTGTTTGTCCTATTGACATTTTAGTTGCTTCCAAATTTTGAAAATTATTAATAAAACTGCTGTGAACATGCTTGTGTAGGTTTTAGTGTGGATGTATGCTTTCAACTCATTTAATATACTGTTGATAAGTGGTAGCACTTATAGTCATCAGTGTCCTCACCAGAAAGTTCTCAGTGTAATTGCTTTTTTTGCGGTTAGCTACCACTCCTGGAATATGCCATTAATTGTCTAGTCACTTTATAAAACCAATTTGCTACTCTTTTGGATAAATTGCATCTATATTTTGACCAAGTGTATATAAGACCAGCAAATTCTCTTTAGACTCTGGAAGATATGTTTAATTCTGCTAACATTTTGGAATAGTAGAAAGATTTATACTTAGGTGAGGTCTGAGTCTTTTACCAGGTTCTATTCCCATCTCTATAACTAAGTGATTATTTTTGCTGGGAGTTTACTCTCAGGGTATCAGGTGGCATCTCTGTAACTCAGGCAATACTGTCTTCTTGCCTGAAGCACAGAAGTGGATCAGATGATGCCTTGAGTTCACTTCTCAGTATGTAACTGGATGCAGGCATTTCATAATGTAAAGGAACTGAATGGGGGAGTTAGAGCAGCCCAAGAACCCCTGTAGTTTGGGAGCGGGTAAGAGCACTAGATTTCCAGGTCATGGGAATCTGAAGTGCTCCTCTTTCTTATTTTAACCATTATCTGATTAATTCCACTTTGTTATCTTCTTAGTCTTGTGTGTTGTAATCAGTGAGTTGCAACCCAACAGAGTAGCCCCAGGCAAAAGCCTTGGTTCACTTCCCCAAAGAGCAGGCAGAATAAGGCCAACAAAGATACTTTGGGGGTGGGGAGTCTGTTCTTAGGGCATCAGAATCATGCAGAAACAAGTGACCTGATCCTTTCTACATGATTCCCCAGTTTCTGTCCCAGGGGACAATGGAGGCTCGGCCAGAGGAGGAAGGGTGTTGTCTCTGTGTGAAGGACCTTTATTAAGGGGAGGAAGCTCTCCTGGGATGAGGTTGGTTTACAGGTTCTTCCCTGTCTTGCAGATATCACAGTGATTTGTCCCTGGGAGGCATTCAGCCACCTGGAATTACATGAACTTGCCCAGTTTGGGATCATTTGAGGAACCAGAGGTCCGGCCACTTCAACAGCATCTTCTATAACACTACTTTTGCCCTGTTGATCTGACGGTCTTGAAATTCAGCCTTGTAGAAGTAGTTTCTTCAATATAAAGTTATTTCCTCTAAGTTACTACTAAGATTTATCTTAATGTCTTCCTCTTTCTTACATTAGAGCTCAGCTCAGAATAGTGGATGAAGCTGACTTTTGTTAGATTATTTCAGACTTTGCCATTAACTATCAGCTCTTTGAAGTCATCAGTACATTTCTAGATTGTGTTTGTTAAGTGTTTCAAATCTAGTTTTGCTAGACATTCACTATGATTACTAGGAGACTTTAAAGATAACCTTGATGTCACTCCCCTCCTCACTTAATAAAGGAGATTTTACCTTTAATCTTATGATCCAGTAGTCATCAGTGTTCTGTGCCGCTATGTACCTGATGCCCTGTTCTGAGATCCAATTAGACAAAGAAGGTATCCTCACGCAGAAAATAAGTAGTACCTGCAAAAGAGTCAAGATTAAGAGTCAGGCCTGGATTCTGCTTTGTAGCTATAAATCATATACTTTCTGGGTCTAAATCGTATTGAACTAGTCTATCCCTGTGCATTCTTAAATTGTACAGCTCTAAGTTGGTAGAAATCTGGAGATTTAAACTCAGGCTTCTGACTATATGAGTCTTCTTTTTAGTGCTTTGATTCAGTTGATTGAAAAAGACTTACATACAATAAAGTTTAATTCCTCAGATGCAAGGAATAGGAAGTTGAGCCCTCTAAATAGAATCATGGTTTGCTTCACCCTTGAGTTTGTATCAAATACAATGTGCACGTAGTGATCATGTAGAGCAACTGCGCAATCCAGTGCAGCCTGTGTCTGGCCTGGAAGCTTCGGAACTAGCAACATTGATTTCGTCATTTCAATTTTATAATCTGTAGTAAGAAAATGGAGTGAATTAACCAAAAAGAGAAGCAGGATAATCAAAATGACTGAGTTCTAATCCTGATTCTACCAGTGAATTTAGGCAGAGATCTCGGTCTTTGTATCACTTCTGTTTGCCTGAATTGGATGACCTAAGGTCATGGGGTCTGAGTGAGGACTGGAGGAGCTCAGCACTGAAGAAAATGTCTTCTGCTGCATACTCTGTTGCAGAAACAACCTACTTACCTCTGTCCAGAGAACTAGAAGCTCCAGAAATGCATCTCAGTTAGTAAGGACATTGGATTTCCAGACCATGGTAATTTTAAAGACTTTTCTTCTCATTTTAACCTTTGGTCTGATTAGAATTACACTTGTGTCCCCTCCTTAGTGGAAAAGAAAAGGTAAAAAAGAAAAAGAAAGAGATCCATTTCCAAGTGAAACTGTGCCAAGCAAGGTAAGTGTGGTGGTAAATGTTCTCTCTCCAGAAGGACCACCTGCCTGCCCAAGCGCCTGGTTTCCAGCTGCTCCATCAGCAGCAGAGCTGCCTGTTCCTCTTGTGGCTTCTGGAGTGCCTCTCTGTTGGGGAGACCTGGGTCCTTCCCTAGTTCGGTGAGACTCTGGGCCCCGTTTGCTTCACTTTGCATGTGTTTCTCTAAGTATGAAGCCACAACGTTGACATGACACAGCGCGCCCAGAGGAACACATCTATGGTCAGGGTGGAGAGGGCTGAGAACGCATGCCGCTTGGAGGACCTGAAGGTGCTGGTGAGGTTGAACCTGAAGACCATTTCCAGCAAATATTTAAACAGGTGCAGTGAACAGCATGAAGCAGCCTTATTTCAGGTAGAATTCTAGCATTTAGTAGTAAACTGATAGATAAAATGTAAAGCCCATTCAAACTGTAGAATTCTAGTCTTTCTAAATTCAAATTCTATCATTTTTATTACTTGTAATGACAAGCAAGAGCTTAAAATAGCAACAGTGAAAGAGATAAAGATAAATCATTCTTCCCAACAAAGTCCTGGCAAAACAATGCCATACTCAGAGTAGCTGAGGGAGGGTTAACAAAAGGACTATTTACCAGGGCTCAGGACACTTAAGGAGACTCTAGGAAAGGCAGTACAGTGACTCAGGGTTGCAACAGTGTTGGGGCTACAGTAACAATATGAAACCAGGAGGGACCCCAAGAATCTGCCCTAAGAAAGAACCCCAGGAGAGGCCTGTGACCTTCATCAAGGAACACAGACACCCCGCAGTGATTCTGTGAGTAAAGGGGGAGTGGGTGATGCTCACAAAGACTCCACCTTTGTTACTCCCCGCTTCTCAACTCTCCTGTTGTTGCCTACCCTGGAGAAACCCAAGTGAAGTCAGGGTGCAAAGGAGCAGGTTGAGGTAGTAAGTAAGGTTCACCCCCAACTCTGAGGTCAGGTGGAAAAGGTTGGGGAGTATGCATGAAGAGGCAAGCTGGAAATCTTCAGTGTGATGATGACATTGGAAAATAGTATCAGTTGGCCAGTGATTTGTTGTTAGAGCTAGAAAACAGCATGAATATGTTAGAACCTCCAAAGATGATTCTGATGCAAACCACTGAGTAGAAGAGTGACATAATTTTAATAGGAGGGAGACAATAGATGAAAAAACAATTGCTGAAGGAAATTATGGAATCTAAAGATTTGGAAGATTTGTTGAAATCTTCAGATACTTTTCTGATCATAAAATCACAAAGGCGCTTTTGTGAATAACACAAAATTTGGTCCCCACTTTAGATTTTCTGAATAAGAATCCCCAAGACAGATCAGCCACTGAGGGTCTGGGGCTGAGTTGCATGGCTCTCACTAATGGCCCAACCCAACTCAGGCTGCACCAGGGTCTTTCCTGAGGATATGCCCCCCTGGGCTGGTGCTGCCTGTTGTTCAGAGCCCAGGTGGGACTGGCACTCTTGACCACTGCTTGCCTCTAGGTCAGTCCTCCTTCTTCTGAGGGCCTAACATTAGGCTGCTGCTCCACATAAGGCCTTCCCACCTCTGGTCTCTCTTGTATGTCAGGGAAGCTGTGGCCTCCCGCATCACAGTCCTGGAATGTTTGACTGATCAGCTAAATAATGGTCCATAGGGACGTCCTGGTCCCAGGACCTGGGGACATGTTACCTCATGTGACAAAAGGGACTTTGCAGATAGAATTAAGGACCCTGGTGGAGCGAGGTGGGGTTGTGGGGGGGTGGGGTGGGGGGAGGTGGTCTTGGGTTACCCTGGGAGACCCAGAGTCATCACAAGTAGTTTCCTTATAAGTGGAGGGGGGTCTGAGTAGAGAGACAGAAAGGTTCTACACAGCTGGGGCTCCAAGCCCAGGAGGAGGTGCCTCTAGACACTGGGAAAAGGAGGCAGGGGTCCATCCTGGAGCCTCAGAGGGGCCAGCCCTGCCCATACCTGGATGGGTCCTGAAAGACCCGTTTAGATGTCTGACTCCAGAACTGTGAGAATAAATGGGTATTGTCATAAGCAAATAACAAAACAAAAAAAAAACAAAAAACCCTTGCAAGGGTGAGATCTTGAAATTTGTATTTTAATAAGGGCCTTCTGTGATTCTTAGATTTGAGCTATTTTGAAAACATGGATGTGATTCAAGCCTACATTTTAAATATTAGGAATTAGCTCCTTCTTGTTACCACTCCCCCTGGTTGGTTCACCTGGTCCTACCTGCCTGATACCACATGTAGTGTGTGAGGGGCTAACATCCACATGGTCTGACTTCCATACGGATGAAGATGAAATAGACATGCCTCCGTGTTCCAGACCTCACTTCCTCAAATGCTTCTTCCACTGGAGACTGTCAGAGAGCTCAGAACAGTGTTGAACTGAAGCAATTCCAAGAAGTATTGGACCAAAGGCACTATCACGTCCCAGCTGACATCCTGCTGTTGTTTGCATGGCCACCTCCCTCCGGAGCTGGTGTCACCTCTGTCTTCATCTGTCTCTTCCAACTCAAGCAGTGGTGATCTTTTCTCTACTCCTTCCCTGTTGGTTCCCATCACTGGGTAGAAGCTGGGGCTGATGATGCTGGTGAGACAGGCACCCCGCCATTCTATATTGGGTAGTGGGATTGAAGTATGACAGGAAACAACAGAAGGGGACATGCTCTTGGGCGTCCTACCGTGGCAAACACATAGCTGTGATTAGACCACTGTCACCATACAGCTGACTTGTACTTTTCTTCACACAGTGAAAAAAGTAAGAGTTACCGTCAACTGAGAAAATTGATGGTCTTATTAACTCATTAGCTAAAGAAGTGAAGGTGAAATGCAAAGAAGAATAATCGGACCAATATTTAGTGCAAGAGGACAAATAGCATGGAACAACATAAATAAATATGACACTGGTTCTAAAGAGACAGAAAATACATATTATATAAAAAGACTAAAGGGGAAAGCTTATATAGGTCACAGAAATTGTGTGTGTAGAAGATAGCCTATCTTTGGAAATTTCAGTGAGTTGTTTTACTTTTCTTTCTTTAATGCAAAGGTGATTTTATTTCCATCATATCCTCCAAAGAGGGACTGCTGGATTAAGAACAACTCTCTCGCTTTTAAAAATAAACTAAGTTCCAGGCGTGTCCTTGTGGCTTAGGTGGCTGTGATGCTGGCATGACCAAGTGAAGCCCGAGGACGGGGTTTCTCTACTCACACCCCAGTGAAGAACCAAAACAAGTAAACATGATTCCTCCTCTTCTTCCTGCCTTCCTTAAAAAATGCCTCTTGCTCTTTTCCCTTCCTTTCTCTCAAAACAACCAAAAAAATCCCTTAAAAATAGGCGTGCTCTGCTGGTTTAACAATTAAGTCCACTAGACATTGTTCACATACATCCCTAGGACCCGGGCTCACATCTCGGGCCAGGGAACAACCAGGATGAACAACAAATAAAATAATTCTTCTTCCTCCTCTCTCCTGCTGCCTGTGTCTGCTCCCCTCCATTCCTGCCTACGCCTTTCCTTTAGACAAAATAAACCAAGGTCCAATATGCAGGAACAACAGAAGCAGCAATTTGGAAAAATCAGTAATCTAAGCAATTTGTTTTTGTGCTGCTGATTTCGCTGTGGCAGTGATGTCTGTGCGGTCACTGCGCACTGTGGACTAGGACCGGAGAATAACAGCTTCCGGGTGCTCCCTTGGTGACAGCAGAAATAAACGACAATTCCTCCGGAAACAAAGGTATCATCAGTGTGCCCATCCTGCCTCAGCTTCAATACTTCAGAAGGAGTTGCAACCTGTGTGGTGTGTGTGCGCACGCCTAAGAGCGCTAGACTGTACGTGAGTGTGAACTCAGTGTGAATGCGTGAGTGTGCGCACATGAGTGCGTGTGAGTATATGTGTGTTTAAGTAAGCATGTGTATCCCTGAAATTCGGAAATCAATGTGGATCAAACCAGCTCCTGTTGGCCTGCGCCCTGAAGCCCAGAGAGCTGTCAGGAGCGGAAAGGAGGACCACCAATTGGTTGCGGAAGTCTTCCGGGAAGCCGTCCAGGAAGGGACCTAGCAGCTTCCGGGTCATGTCCCTGGACGTCCAGCGGGCGCGGAGGATCCACCCGCGGGCTCCGGGCCGCCTGGCTGGCACTGGGACTTTAGGCCTGGGTAAGGCCGAGACAGCGGACCAGCGGGCGGGCCTGCCCTTCAGAACAGCATGGGGACCGCCTCGTGGGCCCCTTGGGGTCCTTCCGAGACCCCGGGGAGCAGGTCCACCTAGGGGCAGTGCTTTCTCTTTCCTGTCAGCCACAGGAAGAACGAAAACCGCCATTGAAAGGCCAGATCCGTGCACCGCTCTGTCGCCCCACGAAGACGTCGGGCCTTGTTCCATGGTGACCTGCGGACAGTCGGCCATGCTGGCTTCCTGGGCCCAGTGGGCCCCGCACTCGGCGTCCCAGGCCCTTCTGCAGTGTTCCCAAGCCACGCTGTCCCGGTGCGCACACTGCCCTGTACAGGAGCCCTACGCTCAGGCGACCCAGCCCTGCAGGCACGTGACCACCTCCAGCACACTCTTGTGCCCACCTGGGCGAACCAGCTCTACCTGCTGCCTATCATGCGGGAAAGCCAAGGACTCTTCCTGTCAGGACACCAGTAGGCCCAGCTAGACACAGTCCGCATGCGCGGTCCTGTGCTACCTAGCACCACCTGGCGGTGGGAAGGCCATCTGCGCACAAGGAAAAACAGGAAATGCACAAAGGGGAACAATGCAGGTGAGTTCTCTTTCCATCCCAACCAGATCTTACCCCATCCCGTGACCAACTCTTGTGGTCAGTCTGTGTAGATCCGCGCAAGTACAGTTTTTCTTTTCACAACAGTAACAGACCCTGCTCTCTGTTCTAGATGTTGCTTTCCATATGAGTGATGTTCAGTCCATTTGTCCGCTCATACTGGTGGACACCGCTTATTTGTAGACTTTTATGCCTTTCTTCAAATGTCTGTTTATGCATGACACATTGACATATTTCTTTCCTCCAAACATTTCTGGAAGTAGAAATGATAGGTTTGCAAGGAAGGATATTGTCAAATTAGTCACCAAAATCTATAATTATTTACACAATAATATGTGTATACACAATTAATATATGTATTTTCCTACCATTCTCATGTACAGAATGCCATTACATTTTTAATTTACTTGAGATTGAACTAAGTTTGAAAGTCACTTTTATATTTTTGTCAATTGTGAATAATTCCTCTGCATACTCATACCCTACACACCCCACACACAAAATTTGGATGCTTTTTATTTATTTTAGGGGCTTGTCTTAAAAGGTCATAACTGTATTGAGGTAATTTCATTCTATTTCTAGTTTGTTGAGAGTTTTTATCATGAAAATATGTTGATTTTTTTCATATTTTTTGTACATATTGAGATGATCATATGATTTTTATCCTTTATTCTGTTAATGTACTATTATATTAATTTTCCTATGTTGAACCATCCGATCATGTGAGAATAAATCTGACTTGGCTGTGGTGTGTAATCTTTTTAATGTGCTATTGGATTTGGTTTATTAGTGTTGTGTTGAGGATTTTTACATCTTGACTTTTCAGGGATATTGATTGTAGTTTTCTTTTTTGTGTGTGTTTTTGACTTTTGTATAAAGGTAATATTGGTCTCATAAAACGAGTTTGAAAATTTCCTCTTCAAGTTTTTTGAAGAGTTAGAGAAGAAAATTGCCATGAATATCAAAGTATTTGGTAGAATTCACCAGTGAAGCCGTCTGGTCATTGACTTTTCTTTGTTGGTTTTTGCAATCTTTGTGTTAGTTATAGGTCTATTCAGATTTTCTTACTTTAGGACTCAGTCTTGGTAGGTTGTGTTAAGAATTTGTCTGCTTTTCAAGTTTACCCAGTTTGTTGGTATATAACTTTTCACAGTAATGTTTTATAATTCTTTTAATATGTGTGGCATTGGTTGTAACATCCTTTTTTTCATTTTTTATTTTATTCGAGATGTCTTTTTTCCTTAATCTAGCTAAAGGTTTGTCAATTTTCTTGATCATCTCAAATAAACACATTAGTTTTGTTGAATTTTTCCTTTTATTTCTATGTTTTCATTTTTAGACATTTATTCATTCATTTAAAAAGAATAGAAGAGCAAGTTAAGGTATGCACATATAGTCCAGAGAAAAGTGGTTCAGGATGGATTTTTACATGAGCTGTTTTTTCCACTGCAATTATCTTGCCTCTTGAGACACACGGAAGAAAATCTTCAAAAAATGTCATTTCCCTGAAATCTGGGTTTCAGATTAAGGAGACAGGGGTGCATATTTGAAGGCAGGGTGGCTGTTACTCCAGTAATTCGGAGTTGGTATCCCAGAAATACTGTGCAGCAGCAACACCAGTGACATTGGCATCTTTCAGACCTGTATTGCCTCAGAAAGCCTGTGTGAGAGGGAAGTACAATGGCAAGAAATCGTGGTAGTTGGCTCTGTGTATCCACTTGACAAGGAGACAGTGCCTAGTTCTTCCATCAACACTAGCTACGGATGACTGCGAAGGTTATCATGTAGGCAGGATTAACAGCTACGATTAGTTAATATGAGAGCTTGTTCTCACTGATCTGGGAGGGCCTGACCTAAGCAGCTGTAAAACCTTCAGAGCAGAAGTGAATTTCTGTGAAGAAGTTGGGCCTTGAGACTGCGGGATCCCATCCACTCCTGCCTGAGCATTTCCAACCCACCCCTTTGACACCTGCCCTGTGGATTTCAGACTGCCTAGCCATTGGCCATAACTGCTACATCAAGTTCTTGTGGTAATTTCTTATAATTTTTACTTCCCACTTGTGTAGTTTCCCTGGCAAAGTACCAACTGGTAAACGAAGCTGTCAAAAGGTTTGGCTGACTGAGTTAAAGGCCCGAGAAATCACTGATGGGCTGGAGTAGTGGGCAGCGACTCAGCTTCCCACAGTGATAGAGCAGGTCTCCCCAGAGAACTGTGGTTTAGTGATTGTTACTTTGAAAACGTGTCACACTCAGGCTGCTATGACATAGTGCAATTCCTATACTGTTGGAGAGGTGAATGATTGAAGGCTGGGGCAGGTGAACCTGGGGTCTTGGTCCTATTATGGCCTTCATTTTTCTCATATGATTTCTGGTCATTTTTCCAATTTGTAATTTCTACCAGCAAGAGTAGAATTTTTAAAAAGGGCAGCCTTTTTATAGAACTGGGTTTAGACTGCCATCTTGTGGACATTTAGTTATAGGGCTGACAAAAAAGAAAGACAAAGAAAAGTATGCATACATTCTTAAGAAATACTAAAACTGGAAGAAACTTTAGATTATTCCCCACATGTAGGGATAATCTAATTTTACAGGTGCAAAAATACGTGGGATAAGAAGAATAATATTTCCATGTGGCCAATATGATGAGCCATTGGCTTCACCAGCTTACATGCCACTTCTGCTCAGTACTCGAGTAAGACAGTAAGTCAAAGGATGGATAGACAATTTATACATAATTAGCACCAGCAACATCTGCATTTCCTGAGTCAGAGAGCCCAAACCAGAGAAAAAGAAAAAGACAAATAAATGGTGAGGATTTGCTCTATGTATCAACTTGTTGAGAAGATAGTACTTCAATCAAGCATTGTCCTCTCTAAAAGGAGAATAATGTTCAGAAATGGGATGAGACTGAGGGATGATTATTAATTCACCATTATATTAAATTAGTGTTAGAAAATGAACATAAAAGTTCATGCTTAATAAAACTGAAGAGCATATTCCAAATAGCAGAGCACCCATTATGCCCTGTCTTCCACATCCTAGAGGCAGCTTTTTCTGCTTTTATTTTTTATCTTCTGTAGTTACCATTATAACTTTAAACAATAAGTTGCACCTTTATTTAGTTGAACAATATTTATATATTCACTGCTGTCAAAGATATTAACTTACACTATTGATGACTTTTCCTAGCCATTCTCATTTCCTAAATTGAATATGTATTATTTTTCAATCTCCCACTGATCATCACTGTATTTCAATAATGCTGTTCAGCTGACGTATCCTGTTCTCTCAACCTTAGTCATCATCTTCATCTGAGCTTATTTAGGGTGAGGTATTAATGCCTCCACCCCTTAACCTCTGCAGCTTCTCACTGTTTTATTGTCACAAATTGTCTTTTACAGTATTGGGTTCAGTGTTAACACTATGTTGTCTAGCTTCCTATAAATTGATTCTAAAGATGAAATTAATCAAGAGAAGTTACATTATTAAAACTACCTACCTATCTATCTATCTATCTATCTATCTATTTTTTTTTTTCCCCTCCAAAGCAGGGCCCAGTAGTATGCTCAGAAACCATCTCCATCTCTGCCTATTTGATACCTACATTTCCAGGCTGCTCGGTGCAACATCTTTCCAACATCAAGGTCAAAAGGAATCTGTTTCCTTATATGGCATCAATTACTTGAAGTCTTGTCAAGTTTTTTGTTGTTTATTTCTCTAGTTTTCCAGTTGGCCATTCTGTCTGTCTGTCTGTCTGTCTGTCTCTGTCTCCCCCTCCCCCCACCCCCCACTACCTGCCCCCCCCCTCTGTTTTGGAGATTTTTTTAAATCTCCTGTTTTTTGATAACCTTTTCTTTAATTTTCTCTCTGGGATTTTGAAACAAAAAACCTTGTTCTCTATTTCTCTTATAGTTTCTCTCATTTACATTTGCATTTATTGCTTTATTTACTTTTGGCATATTTATGTTCTTTATTTTCCTGTCATTGATATTTTTATGCTATCCTATTTTTCCATCTTTATTCTTCTCTGGCCCGTTAATCTGCCATCCTATTCATAGATATAAAATATTTTTGAATACCCAAATTCTCTTTTTCCCACTGTGGTTATTTTTTTCTTCTTTTAATGTAGCTATTTGTTCTCACAATCTGGTCATCAGATTTGTCTCCTCATGTTTAAGAATGAAGCTGAACAGCTGGCATGGGTACCTTCCCTACTAAATTGGCTTCCAACAGTGATTTCCAGATAGGCTGATTCACTGAGTGGAAATTCTAAAGGTGGGGGCTGGGGTTCTGTTTGCATAGGTGTAGCTTCCGGAACTGCATCCTTAGATTTGCAATGAGAAGATGTGGAGATGGCTGTCAGAGGGAACTTCCGTGTGGGTGAAGTGTCCACTAGAAGCCATTGCTCCCCAGGTGGCCTGTAGATGCCAGCGAGGATGAAGGTGGAGAGAGACTTACCTGGTACACTCTGTTTATATTTTCCACAAATCCATCTGTTTCCAGCTTCCAGGCCAATCTTTCTCCCTGACCCAGAGCCCTTCTGAGATTCGAGTTAGTGGGTTATGAACCCACCATCCACACACTAAGCCCCCCTCATGGAACATTGCAGGCTAAGACTTCCTTTGCTAAGGTCCATCAGTATATTGCCATCTGTGTACTATCTTCTAGAGACTGTTGAAATCTCTCATCTGTTGGTTATTCTTTCTTCCTATCCCTTATGTTTTCTTGATCTTTTTTTTGTTGTTGTTATTCATCATAAATAAACTTTGTGTATTATGTTAGATTCATGACGTGGAAATTATTGCACATCTACTTTTTAGAGGAGGGATTTGCAAAGCAAGTTGGAGATCCTTTCTGTTCCTTCTAGTGGAAAAACCAGGGGTTGGCTGAGGACTCTGCTCTGGAGGTGATCAGCACTTTGGTACAAAGAAGACATTGCTTATTTTTGCTGCCTTCTGGAGTTCAAGTGAAGTAGCATTGATAAAAAGATTACATATAGTTAAGATTATGTAGTTAAATCCTAAATTGTATAAAACAGACTGATTGCCCTTTAAGGTCTTTCAGCAGAATGAGAACCATGCGGTCCGGAGACTTCGCGGCAACTCTCTAGAGGAGATAGACTGGTGCTGAGCAGGGCGGCACTTGTTCACACAGAAGGTGGGCAAGTGGGAATGGTAAGGCATAGTCAATGCCCTGAGACCCATGAGGACTTACTTGATGGAATCCAGCCTTTTATGGTCTTTTGAGTGAGACATGTAATAATCAAATGCGGAGAATGACTTCTTTAGTCAATCTCAAAATTCATTAGCATCTCTTCTGTTCAAGGTATTCTGTCAGGCACTGGATAGGTAGGACAGGGGAAAAGATATGTGACAACAATCCTTGTCCCTTATCAGTTTATGTAAATTGACACAGTTGATGGATGTGATGATGTAAAAAACAGCTGTCATTTTAGCCCTCTCAATTTCCTATTCGTAAAATAAAGAGATCAGATTCAAGGATTGAATCTTAGTCTCTTTGCAATCTTATTATTAGTCAGTGGTCATATGTAGAAATACTTAAAAGTCGTTGGCCTGTTCTGTTGTGGACCCAGAAGCTTTTCAAACTACCAGAAGTGAATGGCAAGGACATGTGGAGTTGAATTCATCAATATTCATTAGTTTTTCAATGATAATTACTGGACAAGAATATAATGATTCATATTTTCACCACTGTAATTGGTTTGGTAACACTGTGACAGGGTATTAGAGTGCATATTACTAAGACAGTTTTATTGTTAAAATACAAGAAAGGCTATGGGTTTGAATAGGACTGTTCTTAGAATTCTTAGCCCATCAAATGGGTGAAAAAGGCCACTGGGGAAAAGGGAACTGGGAAGGGATCATATCCAGCAACATTCTATGAAAAGGAACATAATTAGGAGCTTTATAATCTCATTGTAGAGAAATGGAGAAATATATTTCTAAATCAACTTTTTCATTTTTCCGCAGGGACATTAATTCTTAGTGTGTACCTAGGAGAAAAATCTAGACTATAGAGAAATTCAGTTAACATACCTTGGTTTCTAGCAATCTATTCTTTCAGATTCCAGGTGACTGGAATATGTCTACATTACTCGAGAGATTATATTCCAGAGTCATATAATGTTAATATTTAAGATTTATTGTAAGAATATAGTCAGCTTCAGATAACAGGAAATCTATTAGTTTAAACCTTTATTTTAAAGCTTTACTTTTTCTAATCATAAAAATGAATCTGAAGTTGTGAAGATGCTATTGACAGAACACTTAGTGTTTCTCAAAGATACCATGGCTGATGCCTCTGGATTTTCATGTACTTTTTTCAGAACGGCAGAATGATTGCTTCAACACCAGCCATCACATCCATATTTAAGATGGGATGAGAAAAAAATGCCAGATAATAAAACACGTACTCCTGTCCCCACTGCAGTAGACTTTTTGCTTCTGGATCAGAACTGTATTACATGGTTACCTTTATGCAAAGGACACCAAAAAGTTTTCCTGCTACTATATAAAGAGTCTTCCAGGACAAAGGAATTAGGACTGTCTTTTGGGTAGCGGAACACCAATGTCTATTTCATTACTCTATTCATCAGCAGCATGAGCATTCTTTGAACAAGTCAAGTCTTTTTTTATTGAAATTGCATAGATTTGTAATATATGTTGTATATTATATAATGTGTTATATATATGTTATATATATATGCATATATATGTTATAAGAGTATAGGTTCACTCTTCATCAAAATATATAACACACCATGCCCTCCATCAAATTTCTAACAGTCCTTCACTGTGTCCATTGGACCGCATTCTGCTTTGCTCCCACCCACCCTTTCCCCTTAATAACGTCAGTTCTGTTGTCAGAGTCCAAAGGTTAGTTTTTCTTGTTTTGTCTGTTTGCTTTGTTTCTTTATATTCTACATATCAGTGAGATTATCCTCTGTTTTTCTCCTTTTGACTAATTTCACTTAGTGTAATCTCCCCTAGTTCCATCCATGTTGTTACAAGTAGCAAGATTTCATTTTATCGATATCTGAGTAGAATTCCATTGTTTGTATGTATATATATATACATATATATACATATATATTATATGCACATATACACACACATATATAAACACATCACAGCTTCTCGATCCATTCATGTGTCAATGGACAATAAGGTTATTTCCATTTCTTAACTTGTAATTAATGCTGCAGTGAACATAAGAGTGCTTATATATTTTTTAAATTAGTGTTTTAAATATTCTATGGGTAGACATTTGGAAGTGAAATTGCTGGATCATAAATAGTTCTATTTTTAACTTTTTGAAGCAATTTTATACTGTTTTCCAGAGTGGCCTCACTGATTTGTATTCTTAACAACAGTGTACAAGGAAGGACTCCCTTTCCTCCACACCCTCAACAACATTGAACAAATCAAGTCTTAATCTTAGTTTGTATCCTACAAATATTTTTCAAGAGCGATTATTTGTTGATATTCATTCACTTAACCCATTTATCAAATATATTAAGCTTTGTGCTGAGCCAGACACTATGCACAGTATGAAATAAATAAGATAGAACTGTTCCCTCAGGGACCTACCAGATGAGAGAACCACACTGGAGCAAAGGGAGTACATCTAAATCAACTTTAGGATGGAAGAAAGACACAGCCTATATAAAGCACAGTCTTTGTTTGTGGAATATAAGGCAAAAGAAACTTGCATCCCAGGGGCAGGAGACAGATAAGTAGGATAAGAAATCTGAAAGAAGTTCCTATAGCTTTACTTCCTCCATTATTCAGGCTTTCAGGACCAGGAATACATTGCTTTCCTTGTCCATTTAGAACAGGAGTTTCTTAGATGTTTTATGGAATTTGTATCTTAAACAACTCAAAATTCAGACTTTTAGAAGCACTGTTTTTTTCTAATTTCTGTAGGCTTTCATCAGGTGTTCTGGTAGACATACACATACACGCACACACATGCATGCATGCACACACACAGCTACTCTGTCCTCCAGTTCTGTGTACCTGAAGCCCCATGTTCTCTTTCTTCACTCCAGCATTTCTTTCCCTTTTGTATCTTTTCTTTCCTCAATTGTCACCTTAAACTCATGAAGGAATTTTATGACTTCTTTACCTAAAGAACACGTCTAGATCTGATGTTCAGTCATATGAACATATGTGTTTCAGACATTAATATTTCCATGAGTAAATTACTGTCCTGAGTCCCTAAGAGTGCCCCCACACCCTGAATTCCTCCACACAATCAGAAACCAACAGGTTAATACTTAACATTGCATGAGACTTCTATTGCCCATGCCTCCTTAGTAATGAAATTATTTAATATCTCTTCTGAGTTATTCAGTAGAACACGGAGTATGCTAAACTCAAATGCCTCCAGAGTGGCGCTACTAAGCTGAAGCAGACTTTGCTCCGTTAGAGCCTGCCTGCTTATCTAGAGGGATCTGGGCACGGATCTGGGGATTTAGGCCCTGATTACCAGACTCTCAGAAGAGTTGTCTGAATATGTGTTTCAGTGTTAGGTGTGAGAAGGAATTTGGTGAGAAGAGTTTTTTTTTGAATCACATTGAAAATAATTAGTTTAGTTCCAAAGCATTTTAAAGAGTTAGTGTATATAATGTGGAGATGTTGCATAGAGTTTAAATCGGCTAAGGATGAGTTTATGTATGCTGAATCCTCAGTTCCTTTTTCTGTCTTGGGCTACAACACACACACACACACACACACACACACACACACAAACATATACACACATGCACAAACACATTTGATTAATACTCTTCATATTTTAATAGTTATGGTGCCTGGAAAAAGAAACATACGTTGGAGTCTGGGCATCTATAATATTTATTTTGCCCAAAGTAAAAATATAGTAGCATTAGAAGACCCATTTATGGTGTTATCTTATCTAGGCAGTTAATGACACAATAAAAGCATGTTAATGACTTGTCACTGAAGCTTTAAAATAAAGACTGGTCCCTGACATCTCTACTCTGGGTTTTGTTTCTCCCACAGCATTGGCACCCATAGCTTATCACAAAATCTTTTTAAGGATTTCAGACACTCACAGGTTAGGCCCAGGACACAAGAACATTCCAGAGGAGATTCTTCAGCCTGCCTAGCTCAGTGTGCTGGGCTTGAACTGGCATGTCTTTTCTCTGGCTCTCCAGGAAGCAGTAAATCTCATGTCTCCTTGTTTTTATCAGCAACCAGTGTCAGCCAGGCCACTTGGTATGAGCTACTGACAGTTAAAATAGTATCTTATGACAGAAAGTTGCTCCAAAGTGCAACTAGAGCAACTAATTATTTTCCTAAAATTGCCTGGTGTTTATAACATTAGAAAAAGGAAGTGTATGATTACCCCATTTCCTCCATGGACCCAGTCTTATGACCTGTTCGTTTTGTATTTGTTTACAGTTCATCTACCCTATTAGAATGTAAGCTCTCTGAAGATCAAGAATTTGTCATAGTCACTTTTATAATCCTAACTCCTAGAAGTAGAAGGAAGTCAGTAAATAGTCCTTGAGTACACAAGGACATAAACATATGAATGAGATGACCGTTTGCACGAATGGTCAAAGAACAATATGACACCAACAGACTTGTCCCCATCCCAGATAGCACTGACGTTTCCTGCAAACTGTAGGTGCCAGTTCCAGCACCAGCTGAAATGTGTAACTTTGCCGCAGTTTGCTTGAAGGGTTTACACAGAAGACATTGTGCTGACTTGTGAATCTCCTGTCTCTACCGCTTGCTACCTGTCTTTCTACACTCACTTCCTATGTAGTTGGGTTTCAGTTAACTCTTCAGAGAAGGAGGTGCACTGAGGTGGTGCGCCCTCTAGTGGTCCTGCTTCTGCAAATTACCTCTCAATCACCTCACTGTCCCTCCTTGGCATTTCCAGCCCTCTGATATTTATTCAGTAAATTCCATCTGTTAAAGTAATTAGCAGGCCTCCCAGATTCCTGAATTGGACTCCAGTGGATAGAGTCACAGCATGTTCCTTATCCTACAGCTCTGTATGCTTCTGCATCCTTAACTTCAGAGCTCTCACAACTTCCCACGGACTCTCAGGACTTTTTTTTATTTAATTTAATTGTAAGTGCATGATTTCTTTTAATTAAAAATGTTTTTTCTGCTGCTGGGTATTTAAGTACATAAAGCTTGCAGGTATATACAGAATATAAATGCCATAATCTCATTTATCAATTTTAGCACATTTCAGTAGAAGCAAATGTTCTCTTATTTTTAAAAGTACCTCTTTTTTTATTTCTTTATTTTTTGACCTCTCCGAAGAGTTTAATTAAGTAAGATTTTAATATAACAAAGCACCCCAGTCTAGAGAAAGACATAGGCCTAATATTAAAAAAAATAATGATGCTGAGGTCTCTTTATGGTGAACCACCTCTGAAGGATCGATCACTCAGCTTCTCCATCATGACCATCTTCCACTTTTCATAGAGGTCTTAGAACATTCTTCATGGCTCCTCATTCACTCTACATCCTTGACAAGCCTGTCTGCCTTTAAGGCCACAGCCAGTCTCTCCTTGCCTTTTTCACTTTCTGAGTGTGTCTGTGGATATCCCCAGCTGTTCCTGTAGTCTGACAAGGACTGCGGGCACAATGCCATGCTCCTGGGACCATCTTTCATCTGAAGACTGTGCAGTGGTGGCCCTGGGATGATGTGAAGAGTCCTGGCACTGGCCTGGCCCAGGATTCACTTGTATTAACTGAAAAAGCACCTCTTGTAAAACACACAACATAAGACAACTCAGTAGTCAATGGATTTTGACAGCATCCCTTCTGTGTTACTGGAGGGGAAAGAATTTCCTGTAGGTCTGTAACCTCCCCCAGACACAGAATGTTTTTCATATGGAATATTTTGAGTGTTTTGGGGAGGGTCCAGTCCACTTTCTTGTTCTGACAGAGTCTGCTTAGAGCAGGATGGGATGTGAGTGCATGGCATTTGAGATGCTCTCCTTAGGAAACCATCCTTTCCTGCTGAAGGAGAGTCTGAACAACCGAACAGCTGGCATAGGGCCAGACAAGGGACAGAGATGCCTCTGAAATGCTAGAATCTTTGTAATTTCACCATGCCCATAGTAGGTTTTCTGCCTTGGAATTGTTGACCTGAGATACAGCAACCAGACTGACTTTGCTAAGACAGTTTTTCTTGTATTTTGCAAAAGATGAAAAAGTGAGGGCGTGGGAAGTTTCCAGCCATTGTGTAAGTCATGTTTGACCTGTGTAGAGGAAGGAGCTCATTTCTCTCCCTCATATCAGTCATCGAACTGACACCCACTTGACCCTCCTGGTGCCGGGCACCATCCTAGTCACTGTACACGCATGATTCTCTTGATTGCCCTCCAGCCTGTGTTGTAGGTGCTGTGATGACAGCATGTAACGTGAGACTTCAGCTCAGAATTTAATGCTCCACAACTAGAAAGTGGTCAGACAAGTCCTTGGTCAAATCTAAATTCTGTGTGTTACCTCCCCCCTTCCATATAAAATATAATGTGTACTCACATATTATCTTCTATGGGCAGTCTCCTCTCACCCATGAATGAGGGCCATGGAAAATGTATGTCTTACTGCTTTTACTCTCCTAGCTATTTCCCACTTTCTTTTTCATGTGTATTATTTTTCTAATTTTATAAACAGTTATCATGCAAATTCTTATAGTGTTCAATCAATTTTACAGTACCAGCATTAGTTCTTAAGGATTTCTCTTAGGGCCTTAGTTCTGAGCTATTGATCACCCTCAAATGCCTCCTTTTAAAATTGTGTTATCACATTGGTCCTTTTAGCTCCAGATTTCACATTTCCTCTCTAAGTAGCTTTCAAGTAGAAGATGGGAGCTTCCTCTATTGTTTTTATAAAATTATGTAATTTGGGAGTATTTCATTTAACAAATATTTATGGAACATTTATTATAGGTTTGATGTTCAATCCTTACTACAATAGTACCTAAAATATATACATATAATAGTTCAACTTATATGTAAGGAAACTGAGACATTATGTAATTAACCAGGTTAGAAGACTGTGGCGCCATGCCCCACCCAAGTCTACTCCAAGCTTAGCGTCTATCCCATGAAACACCAATCTCTGTCTGCCCTTCATGTCCACCTTTGTCACCATCCCCCCAAACTTGTCTCTGAACGGTGGCTTACAGAGCATAGGTCTGGTGCCTGTTTGTTCACTGCAGAGCCAGTGCTGCCGTATTGGCACCTGCAGAGCACTGCTCTGTGAAACTGTGCTGCCCTCACCCAGCTGGACAGGGAGTGTCTTCATCACTGCTCACCTCAGCACTTGGCATAGTGTGGAGCACGGAGTTGGGTTTAACCAACTTTTATTGACTACATGGACGAATGATTCTGGGCTCATTAAATACATGTTCAGTGTTGCTTTCTGTGTTGCCCATCTGCTTTAACCACCATCAGATCTCTATAAATGCCAGGTGCTCGTGGATATTTGTCACTGATTTAGCTGATGCACTGATGTGGAGCAATAACTTCTCTGATTAGCTACAGGAACAGTGGGAAATTCTCCTGAGGGGATACTTCTTAACTGTACATACTAAGATTATATTGACTGTGTCTTTTGTTGCAAGTGTCATAAAACCCATCACATGAACTTAGCAAAAAGTCTATTTTTAACATTTGGTAACTAACTGGGAAGTGGAGCAAGTGCTGAAACTGGTTCAGATCTGATGGACCCCAGAGCGAACTATCTTGTTTAGGTCTTTAGTGGGGCCCCTTCCTTTCTCTGTGTTTCTTTGTATCTCAAACTGGCTTCATTCTGCAGAAAGGAGCTCTCCATTTGACCGGAAAGGAGGGCTGTAAGTCAGGAGCTCTCAGAGTGCCCTCCCAGCAGAATCAGCCTCACCTGAAAGCTGGTTGGAAATGGAGGTTCTCAGATTCTACCCCAGAATAGGAGGCTCTGTGCTGTAACAAACCTTGTGGGGGATTGTGATGCATGTCAGAAGTTGTGAACCACTGGATTAAGGATGGAAACTGAGTTCTGAATTGGAGAGCTTTGCCTAGTGACTTTTCATGGGCAGAATTGGAAGAGCATGGAGATGCCCAAGTAAGGACTATTGGTCTGAACTTCCCTGGTACAAGTCATATATTTACTTATGTTCTTATCCCACTTTTTAAGTGTCTTCAAAAAGAAAAGGATGTAGTCACACCCCTGTGACTTAGCAACTAAGGTACAGGCCATGTAAAGCCCAAGGACCCAGGTTTTAGACCTAAGACCGGAAGAAGAAGAAACATAAAAAAGAATATTATATTAGTACACTCTTCTGGTTCATGTGTAAGTCAGTGACTGGGATGTAGACCATGTAAAGTCCAAGGATCTGAGTTTGTGACTCAGGACCAGGTTAGGGGGTAACAACCCAAAATAACAAAACAAATGCATAAAAGTGCTTCCTCTTCCTTTCTTCCTCTCTAAGAAAATTAAATTAAAAAAAAAAAAAGAAGAAGAAAGAAGAAAAGGATTTGGAGAAGCTTTAGTAATGGGTATTTTGGTGAATTCCACCTTTAAGACTGACTGAACACTAAAGGAGAGTGAAATCTGTTCCACAGAGAACCTTCAGAGTTTGAATCTCAGAATTTCAAAACTTTGGGAACTCTGTAATTTTAGTTCATTTTGTGTCTTTGGCATCATTTTTTTTTTTTTTTTTTTTACTTTATAATGATTAATAGTAAAATATTTGAATGAAAAATTTTGGTAAATTTGGGGAGATAACATGAAGAGGAAGTTTCTGGAGAATTTTGATCCACTCTGAAATCAACGTTTGAGTTTAAAAAAAGGAATCCCAGCCCCTGAAAACAGAAGCCTCAGCTTCCAGGAGGGTTAAAAGACTGTCAACTCCTGGAACAAAAGTCCCAGGGCCTGCAGAGGTTCCCCAGGGACTTCAGTCCTCTTAGAAGTTCTAACAAATCACTTTGGAATGCTCCATGCAGTATATCTTTTTTAGATGTTAATTATTTTTATTCTTGTTTAATTATTCTGATTTAAAAAAAGTGTTTTCTTTCCTGTAAAGCTAATAGAATTGTCCTTAGCTAGGGTCATAAAGAGAAGGGGGTTGGAGTGGCTTTTCAGGACAGTAAGATCAGGGCAGTAGCTAGAGAGTTCCCAAGCTTAGGTAAAGGTAGCAAGAGAGCACAAGAGCTCTAAATAGCAATTCAGTATGACAAGCAATGGACAAGACATGGTCTTCGTACTTACTCCATACAAAAATGATTGTGCGTAACAATAGATGTGCAGTCATGGCAAACACTAATCTCTTACGGGGTTCTAGGTTTTTTAGTTGTGTGACTCCAATTAGCCTTTCAGACTGCATTCCACTTTACAAAAGAAAAATTTCATACCGCTCTTTCAACTCCAGTTTTCTTATATAAACCCATAAAGTTTTGTCTTCAGAATTCATGCAGCTTATTACATAACCTATGTCAGCACCATGCACGAATGTTTGACAACCTTTAACACTCCTGACCATTGGGAAGGCCTTTGCTGGTAGTTCTTTGCTCCTCCATGAAGTTGGGATTCAACCCCCATTCTGACCTCATCAGGACTTGTCATTACATATAATATATCAGTGTGAACATAATTTTTTTTTTTTTTTGCATTTGGGTAAATGTATTTTTATTTGACTGATTCAAGTATCATTGGTTTACAGTACTATATCATTTTGACACCTCCATAAATGTCTGTACCACACTACACCCACCAGCAAAGTTCTAGGACCATTCACCACTATCTAGCTCACCCCTTACCTGTTCCTTCTACCACTGTCCCCTCTCTCTCTGGCAGTCACTATTTTGTTGGCAGAGTCTAAGTGTTTGTTTATTTTTTATTTTGTTTGCTTTGTTTATCTGCCACACAAGTGAATTATCTGGACATTTATCTCTTGAAAAGCATTTCCATTTGCTTGGCCCTAGAAGAGAGTACCAGTAGAGCTACCTGTGATTGATAATCTCCTTTACAATCCCTTGAACTCTTTGCTGTGAAGGTTAACATCTTTATCTGAATTCTTTTTATGGGAAAAGGTTGCTTGGGTAAATTCACTTGAACCTCTGGAGGCTGAGTAACCTATAACCTGACTTCTTCACAAAACAAACGACAGTCACATACTGGGTTCTTTTTAATTTGTCATGGTTCCCAAGACCGCCCAGAATGTTCACTTATGCTTTAAATTTCATTGTTGGTTTAACTGATGAACTTGGTTCTTCTCAGAGCAGTATTAGGGTCTAGCAGATCGTGTATCATTCTACAGTAATCAATTTATAAACCTTGTTTATTTCAAGATTCTAGTTGACACAGATTTAGCAACTGCAGAATTACAGATAGCATTACCAGAAAGCTATTAGCTAGTCTCTGAGAGATAATATTTATAAATGGAATATAATTACTGCCTGAGAGCACACTCTTTCCAGAGCTAAAAGCAATAAAGCTAAAGCAATGAAGAATTTTCTGTTAGTTCTCCTGGGGGAAGGAGGCTGCAGCAGAATGAGGAGGAGGCTGGCGTGAAGCACAGACTGGGAAGGAAAAGAGATCTGGAGAGAAATGAGGCTCTTCCAGAAGCGGGTCTGTTCCAGGCTGTCTGAAAGAATGAAGTCTGGCGCCTGGAGAGACCAAATGTCTCCTGCCCTCACTGGGAGAAGGTCTCTTAAAGTATTTTTCCAACCTGATAGAAACTTTCTCATAGGAATGCTTCGCTCACAGATGTTTTCCCAAAAGATGTTTTCTCTTATTTTCCCAGATAACTGGATTTTGAAAGTTTTTAATGACTGCAAGCCCAAATAAGCTAAATAATATATAACCTTTGCCCCTGAAGTTTAAATTTAGATCAGTAAATATTTATTGAGCAACTACAATATGAAGATACTTTGACAGGTATTTTGAAAGATACCAAGGTGAAAAAGATATGATCTTTGCCCTCAAGAAGCTTACATTTCTAAGGGAAGAGAAGACATGATGTAATACTGCAATGATAAAATCTAGCTACTCTGTGCCAGACCTTGTTCTCAGTGCTTGAAGACGTATTAACTTATCTTCACAGTAGCCCTACAGGAAGACATCATCATCGCTAAATTTAACACATGAGGAAACTGAGGTAGCATTATCATGTAACATGTATAATGTCACACAGCTATTAAGTAAGTTGAAATTGGAGATGGTGGGAAGGAAATATGTACCTTAAAGTCACACAGTAATTAGTGTCAGAGTCCCCTGACTGTAGCACAAGTCTGTTTATTAAACTACGAAGGCTTTTTGTTTCTTTCTTGGTAACGAATGTACTAGAAGGGATTTGTACATTCCATCCAGGACTTCTGCTTGCTTATTAGGAGAAAGCAATCAACTCTAACTCGAACTTTGTTGTTCTAAAGAGCCTCTAAAAGTAGTCACTAAGGGTTTAAGCAAAGCACTGTTTGTACAAAGACCATCTAGAAAGAGTTTCCTGGCTAGAACTAACATAAATGTACGTTTACTGTTGACTTTATGAAGGCCTTTGTATGTATATCAGGTTTTGAAGTTTTGCTTAATTTTTAAAATCACTCACAATTTATGTTTTAGTTTAGCATGTCAGAATCAAAGTTTATTAAATCATGCTTTTATTGAGAAAATATATTTTACTTATATGGAATATCTAAAACGTAGCTTCAAAGAAATATTTGTACTAATCTTGAAAACATCCTGTAAGCTTGTTCATTTTCCTAAATGATTTTTACCATCCACCTGGCCCACAGACAAAGGTAAGCAGGCGGTCTCTTGAATATCTTGCTTTCGGCTTGTCTCTCTATCTCGTCCGCTTTCTCCCCAGTTCCTGTCTTCGTCCTCCACTGGGATATCTTGCTCCTATGCTACAGCTACGGAGCCATCACTGCTTTCTATTTATTCTCTCAGAGTCTATGCTTTTTTAATGTTCAAGGAGGTGACTTCATGGGTGCACCAGGCAGAGATGTGCTACTTTCCTAGCATGTCGTTAAGCAAGCACTGTAAGTGGATGGCTTAAAGCTGCAGAAATGCATTCCAGTCAGGAGACTAGAAGGCCACAGTCCTGGTGTTGGCAGGGTTTTGCTCCTGCTGATGGCTCTAGGAAAAGGAAGCCTCCGTCTGTCTTCCTGGCCTCAGTGGCTCCAGCATTCTTGGTGTACCTTGTCTTACAGCTGATTGACTCCAACCTCTGTTCCTGCATTCCCTGTGTCACTGTGTCTGAATCTCTTACCTCCTTTTCTTATAAAGACACCAGCAATTGATTTAGGGTCCACTCAAACCCAGTTTGAGCATATTTGAACTAATTTCTCCTGCGAAGACCCTGTTTTCAAATCAGGGTACATTCTGAGGTCCCAGATGGACATGAGTTGTGGGAACGTTGTTCAGCTGAGCACAATGCGTTAATAAGAGAAGGGCAGGCAGGAGACTCTGCTGTGAGAGGAGTTGTGAGGTGTGTATTTCCCCAGCCCAGAATGACTTCTCCTATTCTTTATAGTCTTAGTTCTCCTTTGTGGCTGGTTGGAAGCATTTTGGATCAAATGCCATCCAAATAAGCCATGGTGGTGATGCCGTGACGCTCAGGCCAGGAGGGAGGGTACCCTTTGCTCAGAGGAATCCATCAAGTTGCTATCTCCATGGAGAGCAAACAGAATTAGGCATCTCTTGAAAGGACATGATTGTTAAGAAGGCAACTTGAGCATAGTGAACAGAGTTGTCTTTAGTGTCAGATAAAAAATTTCAGTTTTCAGAGCTGCCAAGTGCCAGCATTCTACTCATGAGCAGCTCTGTGACTCACATTCCTGGAGCAATTGAGATTATGTCCAGGGTTGTTTTTAGGATTAAATAAGGTACAACAGATATTCAAAAGTAAAAGTTAGTATGTTGCACAAATTCCTAATCATAACAATAATATTGCCAAAGAAAATAAGGCAGCTACATCAGCAGAGGACATCTGCAATGAATTTTACCATCTTCTCCTTTTGAGGACCTTAATCCTATATTCCACACCCAAGAAAGGAGCAGCAGGCTACCTTAGAAAGCAGAAATAAAAGCTGTAGTGATATCAGGGTGGTCAGACCTCCATACACCTCATCCTTTTCAACTGTGGCTCAGTTTACCTGACTTGCACTTGAGAAAAGTGTTGGACCCTCTACTCCCAGGGTCCAGACCCACCCTTTCCCAGGGTGGCACAGATTCACGCTATGAACCTTCCTTTCCCATAATATTTTCAGTAACTCTAATAAAAGTTAAAAGGAACTGAGAAGATGCCCCTTATATAGAGAAGGTAACGATGCATGGGAGCCAGCCCCGACAGGGGATTCTAACTGCAATTGTGAGCTCTGGTTTGTTTTCTTGTTTGTTTGCTTTGTATCACCAGCTGGTGGCTTAATTTCTTGCTTTTTGCCTTCCTGTCACTCAGAGACATCCCTGGTTTCCAAAATATTTACCTTGTAAGGGTCAGGATTTGCTGTATCTTAGGCCTGGGCCTGCCTGGTCCCTCTGTTAATGTCCAGGAGTCATTCCACACCCAGCTTTGGTCTCTGGTTTGGTCTCTGTCTTTCTGTCTCAGACTCTTTGGTGGATTTCTTGCCTCCTCCAATCCTCTCCTCACATTTCCATCACTGTCACCACCAACCTAGCCCACAGGCTGTGACCTTTTGTTGTTTTGTGGTGCACGGTGTTCTGGTCGAGCTGTCTATTTAACAAACACAATTGGGATAGCAAATAGAAAGGTTTGGAATTATTGTCTGTCCTTTCTCTGTGTGGATTTATTGAACCTTCTACACATTAATTCATTATAAAGATAAAATGTGTACTTTCACAGTGTGCGTTGTTTTTTGTGTTTTTTTTTGGTTTGTTTTATGTCTTTTAATATTTCAATAGGCTTTCAGGACAAAGACCAGTCATGTACTAAACCTAACACTCAATGGTTTAGAAATTTAACCAGGCTCTGTGGGACAGTAAAATGGACATGGTATTTGTTCTGTGGAGGTCAAAGTACACCTTGTTTTTCTCATCCTAAATGACCTGCTTCCATTTGAGGGACAGAATCAGGAAAAATGTCCATTACATAGCTTTCCTTCCTTCATTCTGTCTTTTAAAGTATCTATTATTGGCATTGGCAAAGGGTTTTCTAAGCAAAACAAAACTTGTCCTTGCCAGAGGATAAAAACGGGGTCAACCAGTAGAAGGGACTCTAATAGTGAATTCACTATCACAGCCCTAAACCTCTCTTTTCTTAGCATTATTCTAATGCTTTAAAACTTGAAGAGCAAGGGGTAATTGCATTATCTTCTACAGACTATACTATCCAATATCACAGGTAGAAACTTAAAGAAAAAAGAACTTCTATCACCTTTAAATACTTGAGAATAATTTCTGACACACACATGCATGCACACAGACACACACAGAGCCCACATGTAGTTCTGCTCAAAATTAATGAAATATTAGGAAAGCTCAAGCCTATTTATCTCCGTAGATAAATTTGACTAACTGGTTGGTGGCAGTTAATTGGAATGAAAGCTCAAAATAAATTCAGTGTTCCATGTGTAGCTTCAACTAGAGCTTACATCTTCATGTGGTTCCATCCTATAGCACAAAAGGAAGGAAAAGGAGAGGTGTAACCACTGTGATGTTCTTGTAATGCACAGGAGCAGCAAGATGGAGAGAAACAAATCGAGTGCCCTTGCAACTGAACTGGGAAAGTGGTCAGCAGAGAGTGGGGACGTGTCAAAGGCAAGGGGTCCAGAGTAAATAACAAAGTGTGGACCCTGAAGTTAGCTCAAGGGGGTGGGAGAAATGTCTTTGGATTGAGAGAACTGGAGTTAGGAAGTAAGAAATTTGAGGAAAACATTCTTTCAAAAACATGTTAGAATCTAGAAGTGATCACTGGTCCAGAATATTGTAAATGTATGTCACGTGCATGAACTCGGAGAAACAGTGCGGTGGGAAAACATCCCTGCCCTTTGAGCTGGTCCCAAGTGCTGGTGGAGAGGAAGAACTGAGATCAGAATGAATGTCAGAACAGGAAGGAAGGACACCTGCGGCTGAGAGTAAAACCTCCTGTGTCCATGGGAGGAAGTGGAATTTTCCCCCATTGGATAGACACGTACGCCGCATGGGTTCCAGAATGAAATATTTTGAAATTATTTTGTTCCGTAACTGGAATGGATCGGATGACCCACACTCAGATAGTGCCAACAAGGGCGAACTCTGACTCTTACCTGAAAGCCCTGACCTCTGCAGTATGTTCCTGCCTTAGGAAAAATACCATTTATTTTTGTCTTTTAATCCTCAGGATTGTGACACATCACACATCATTTCATGTTATTGCATGGGACTCATCATCTCAGAGTTTTCTGGGTGCAGGAGATCCATTGTAGGCCTCTTTTCCCAAACCCCAGTTCTCTGAGGAGAGCTCTGTGGTCAGAGTCACTTTCCTGCTTTCCTTTTATGGAAAGTCTCCGCTGTGTTGCCACCAGGAAGCTTGGTAAAGCTACTGTGGTTTCTGGTGTCAAGTTATCAGTTAACGCAATCTAAGTAGGTCCCTGCTCCCAGGACCTGACTGAAAATAGCACCACCTCCACCTGACACCTCCCTTGCTCTACTCTGACTACAGTAGGATGCAGAGGACTGACACTGGTCCCTTCTTTGGGTAGATGCTTGTAATAAACATTGTGGGATGGGATATTACTCTATATCACTGTTTTGCAATCTCGATATTGGGGGCAGTACTGACAGTGGAGGGCAGGGAATTTTTTGTCTTGGTGAGCTCTTCTCTGCACTGGAGAGTGCTTAGAAGCATGCCTGCTTTCTACTCATTCCATTAGTGGCTCCTAGTACAAATGTCTGCAGACATAACCACAGACCCCTGGAAGGCATAGTCGTTCTGTTGAGAACCATTGTACTAGAGTCTTACTTCCACTAGCTCCTTGTGAATTGGTTCCAGTAGTTTAGCAGAACTCAGGAAAATCAGCAGCTCAGGAAGCCTCAGAAAGCGGCTGCAAAGGGTAGATTTGAACTGGCTATTATGGGGAGAGGAAACTTCCAGAGTCATAAAAAGGCTGGATGTGGGGAAGACAAGGATGAGGGGTACGCAAAGAGATAACTGAAAGGAAGATGAAACACTGAGAACAATGTGGCCTTCACTGTAGATTCTTTGCAGATAACCAGAAGGGGAATCTGCTGGACAGTCAGAAAACCAAGGATTTGGTCTCTACTCCATTCACTTCTTCTTGGGCTTTAGGCACTAGCTCTTTCTTAGTTTTTCTCATCTATAAAATGTGGCTGTTTCCAGACCTCATTATCTCAGGTGGTTGTATTAAGGTAACAGGTGAGAACATATTCAGTTATTTTGTTCTCTATAAAAATGTTAAGAATCACCCTTTTTACAAAACTATGCCTCACATGAAAGTGGGCAGAATGAAAGGATGTCACTGAAAACAGTGGAGGACCTGGGGTTAGAGAATGTCAGCCCTGTCCTCGAGTGGAATCATGAATGTGCCTGGATTCCTGGGCATCAAGGTAATTATATGACCCATATAAAGGGATTTCTGTTCATCTCATTTTCACTTAGAGGTTCCCAAAGAGGAGATCTCTGTAAATGAAGTCATGAAGTTGCAGAGTGCTTGTGCTCTATCATGGAGAGAACACTTACCTGGCAAACATAAAGAGATCTTTTAGGTAACTCTGCACACACAATAATCATGAATTTTGTTCTCATGTCCTGTATTAGAGCTGACAAACTCTTTCTCAAAGCATTCTGTAAGGACTCAAATTGGCTGGTTGACAAAGGGGACAAGTAAAAACATCAGGTTGAGCAGTGCTTTTAGAAACCAGGGCACCAGAGCTTTTAGAAACTTCCAAAAAGATTATGGTGAGGATCAGCTCAAGTTTTAGGGAAGATTTAGTGCTTATCTGTTTAACCCTAGTAAAAATAACTAAACATGTTTGCCTTCAGGAGTCTAGGCTTTTGTACCTGGCCCAGAGGAAGAACCGTATCAGTCAAGATGCACCCATTTCTTATGGGACCCATTATGACAGAATGAAAAATGTAGGGATAGCAGAGTGACTGAACTAGCTCAGCTTTGGTTTATGTTGGAAGTTAGACCTCCTCCTTTCTCGTTTTCAGAGTTTCTGTTTACCAAAATGCAAATAAAAATGAGTAGAAATATGCAATAGGCATTCTGTTTCTGAAATGCTTTAGAGACTATAGTCGTATGATGTTTTCTGAGTTTGATTATAGTAAAATCTGGTAGTGTAGGTGGTAGTCAGCAACAACTAAGATCAGACTTCTTCTGTTTCTCATCTTTGGGGATGGATTCTACTCTGCCCCCCTTATACTTCTCTCTCTTTTCATTCCCCAAGCCAGAGAACTAGTGTGCTCACAGAACAGTGTCACTGCAGTCATCTCAGGGGGTAATTACTACATAGCCACAGCTTAATGACACAAGGGACGGGAAGGGTAGTTGCAAAGGGAGACAAAGTTGATTTGAAGAATGTTAATATGGTTTTAAAGGAAAATAGGTGCTCTGATGCGGCATTAGTTGTTTGCTTTATTTGTGTCAAATTCTAGGGTTTGAATAAATACATCCCCAAACAGTATAAAATAATGTTGCTTAGCTTTTAATATTGAGGTTTACTGAAAAATGAGATAGGTGATCACAAAATTAGAGGATTCTTTGTACCGAATGATTTCTAATAAGAAAAGTAATTTCTCCCATGTTAAGAAACTGAAAAACAGATAATAAATTCTGTGAGTCCTAACCTGAAATTGTATGATTTGTATGCGATTAATTCTTAGAACCATTCTTAGAACACTGAGACCCTATTGGGTTTTGTTTTGTTTTTTAATCTTTTTTATATGCCACAACATGGACAAATCTTGAGGACAATAAGTCAGTCGCCAAGCAAATGCTTTATGATATGATATATCCAATGTCATCAAACTCAGAAAGAGGGAATAGAATGGTTGTTGCCAACTGCTAAGGGAAGGAGAAATTGGGATCTCTTGTTCAGTGGGTACAGAGTTTCAGTTTAATAAGATGGAAGATTCTGGAGACCCATTGTACAATAGCATGGAAATACTTAACACTAGGGAGCTGTACACTTAAAAAGGTTAAAATTGTGATTTTTATGTTGTTTATTATTTTTTAACACATTTAAGTATTAAAAGGTACCAGTTTTATTTATACTACTTGGCAAGAAAGGAACTTTGTTTTACAATCCCAGCAAGCATAATTGAATAGGAGACAGAATATAGAGGTTATAGCTGAGTGGGTGTGTCTATCAGATAAGCTTTTACATTGAGGAAGAAAGTCGCTCAGTTCTGAAGCTCTTGTGAGGAAAGAGCAGCAATTATGCTGCCCACTCTCTGTTATGTGACCTGGAAAAAGACATCATGAAGCCATTCAATAAAATATTTTCTATACAAGAAGAAGGGGCCCATGACTGATACAAGTGGTGGGGACTCCGAAATGATCAAAAAGGACTTTTTTTCATACCTCAGTGTTTTTGTAAATCCCGCCCTTGCTGAAGTCATCATTGACCTTCTAGTGACTGAATACATTAGAAGTCTGATTGACAGAACCTCATTGGCTATTTCCTCCCTCTTAAAACTTTCTTCTCTGCTGACTCCATGACCTGACCTGCACCAGATTCTTGTCCCTCTAGAGCTGCTGCTTCTGCTTGTTGCATAAATGTTCGTGTTCTTCAGAGTTTGCCTACGTTCCTCTTATTCTCAGTAAATACAAACTGGGAGATCTCATCATAGCTAACTATTGACCTTAGATCTTATCTCTGACTCAAACTTCTTTTTCTGTCTCACAGAATAACTGCATCTTGTATATTATCAAACAACTCTGCCTGAATATCCCATTCTCAACATATTTATAACTCAATTTATCCTCTTTTCTGATGTCCTTCTCTTCTCATGTGTTCCACATCATGAAATGATATTATCAGTTTAATTACCAAAGTCAGAAACTGAGAGTCATTTCTGTTTCTTCCTCTGTCTTATCCTTACCCAGAATGACCCAACATGTTCTGTTAATCTCATCAGCACTTTTAGATCAAATATGTCCTCCTCTTCTTCCTGTTTGTCCTGAGTTCCCCTTGGAGTGATCGCATTTGAATGACTTCAGTAGACTCATTACTTTAATAGACACCTAGCTTAACTTTCCTTGATTAGTCTGCCATATTAGTATAAAAATGACCTTAACACACAAATCTCTGTGCAGAATTCTTCAGTGTCTCCCCATTACCTAGAAGATAACGTATTTACACAGTTTTAACATTGTTTGTATTGTCTCTTGGAGGGCTTCTATAGCACCCTCTCTCACTTAAATAATCTTTCATATTATTCTTAAGTAGGATTGAACTCTTTACTTTGAGAACAGAGATCTTACTTTCATGCCTCTGCCATTGTACAATAGTTCCTTGACTGAAATACTCTGTGAATTGTCTGGGAACCCCTTGTAAAAGAGCATGCACTTTACTTACTACACAGTCTTATTTGTTATGGCTGTTGTTTTATTATTTTGTTGATTTTAAAGTACACATCATCTCAACAGATACCTCAACAAAGAAGAAGTACAGATATCAAATTATGCATATGAAAAATGCTTGATATCATTGCCAACTCAAACAGCAATGAGCGATTACTACACACTGATTAGAACAGTCCACATCAGAACACTGACAATATCAGAAGCTGGTGGGGATGTATGTCAGTAGGAATTCTCCTTCACTGTTGGTGAGGATACAAATGGTATAGGCACTTAGGATGAGAGTTTGGTGGTTCCCTACAAAACTGAACATACTCTTAATTATATGACCCAGCAATCATACACTCCTTGGCATTTTCCCAGAAAGGTCGAAAACATGTTCACTTGCACCCAACATGTTCACCTGCACCCATGAACTCTTACAGCAGCTTTATTCATAATTGCTAAAACCTGAATTCAACTAAGATGTCTTCAGTAGGTGAATGAGTAAACCAGGGAGTGCCATTCATACAATGTAATATTGTTCAGTAATAAATATTAAATGTGTTTTAATGAGGAAGGAAGACCCTGGCACTATGTGAAAGAAGGCAGTAAGAAAAAACTACATATTATATGAGTCCAACCATATGACATTCTGCACAAGGTCAAACTATGGAGACAGCAAAATGATCAGTGATTGCTAGGGACTTAGGGAGGGGATGGTGAATAGGTCTAGCTCATATTTTAGGGCAGTGAAACTATTCCATATATTTGTAGATACATGTCATTGCACATTTGTCAATACCCATATGAGGTATAACATAGAGATTGAACCCTAATATAAACTATGAACTTTAGTTAGCAATAATATATTGATATTGGCTCATCACTTACAATAAATGTACCATTCAAATGCCAGATGTTAGTGCTAGGGAAACTAGAGGGTGGGGGACTGAAGAGGTATGTGGGAACAACTACTTTCTGCTCAGTTTTCCCATAAGCCTAAGAATGCTAAACAAATAAAGTCATTAATTATATATTTAAAATGTATACCTCGGTTCTTAAAAAACAGCCAGTAGAAGAAAGGTTTGGAAGCTACTGAAGATTTCTGCACAGAATTTAACATCTATGCATGCTTTAATAAGCACCTTCCTTGCTGGTACTGAGCACAAGAAAATGTAGAAACTAAGGTAAATATGATGTTAGTGAAACACAGGCAGACAGTGTTCTTGGTATTGTTTGTTAGTGCCAAGCATTGCAGGGGAAAACTGGTGAGTCTAAGCACACTCATGTACATCTTGTCTTTCTATGAAGTGGGGTAGAGTCTCAAAGCTGGAAGCGTGGCCATACCATTGGGAGTAAATGACAGTCTGTGATTTAAAAAAAGGAAAAAATACTAGTTAACAACTGTGCAACTTTTAAAAAAATTGATCAGTTTTCATTTCTAAATTTATCTAATATTTAAAAATATATGTTTATTGAAATAACATTGATTTACATAATAATATACACCTATATATATCAGCTCATCATTCAGCAAATATAAGACAGCATACCACATCAACCACCAGTTTGCCAAAAGTTTTCCACCACTGTCCATTTGACCCCCCCACTCCTCCTTGCTACTCCCCTTTTCCCTTGGGACCTCAGTTCTAAGATGACTGAATGTCATCTTTTTAAGGACTGTGTGGTATTCCATTTTGTATATATCCCACATCTTCTTTATTCATTCATCTGATGATGGTCACTTAGTTTCAAATTCTTGACAATTGTAAATAATACTATGATAAGCACAGGGTGCATATATCTCAGTGGACTGGTGTTTTTGTGTTTTGGGGGTAAATACCTAATTTAATTGACAGGATTGTAAGGGATTTCCATTCTTCTTTTTTTAGGGAATCTCCATGGAAAGTAATACTAATTTATAATCTCACAAATATTATAAAAGCGTTCCCTTTTCTGCACATCTTTATCAACATTTGTTCTTTCTAAACTTTTGAATAATAGCCAGTCTCACTGGTGTGAAGTGATACCTCATTGTTTTAATTTTTATATCCTCAATAACAAACGAGGAAAAACATCTTTTCCTGTGCCTGTTGACCATCTGTATGTTTTCTTTAGAGAAATGTTTATCCAATTCTGTCCACTTTTTGACTGGGTTATTTGATTTTCTGTTGCTGAGTTTTATGAGTTCTTTATGTATTTTGGATATTAAGCTCTTGTCAGATTATGATGTGCAAATATCTTCTCCCAGTTAGTAGGATATCTTTTTCTTTTGGTTATAGTTTTTTTTTTTTTTTTTTACTACACACAATCTTTTTAGTTTGATGTAGTCATATTTGTTTAGTTTTGCTTTTGTTACCCTTGATGCTGGAGTTGAGTCCCCAAAGGCATCTCTAAGGGTGATGTCATGTAACATATTGCCTGTGTTTTCTTCTTAGTATTTTTATAGTTTCCAGTCTTACATCCAAGTCTCTAACATATTTTGAATTAACTTTTGTGTGTGGTGTTAGAGAGTGATCAGGATTAATTCTACATGTGACTGTTCAGTTTTTCCAAGTCATTTGTTGAAAATGCTATCATTTCTCCATCATATACGTTTAACTCCTTTGTCATAATTAACTGTCCCTACATGTTGTGAGTCTCTTTTTGGTGATTCAGCTCTATTCCACTGATCTGTGTCTGTTTTTATTCCAGTACCATGCTGTTTTGATCACCTAGTATAGCTCCAGATCTGGGGATATGACACACTTTTCTTCTTTTTCTCATTATTGTAATCCCGTGTAAATTAAAAAAATAATTTTGTTCCATTTCCTTGAAAAATTACAATGAGACATTAATAAGGATCTCATTAAACCTGTATATTTTTTTAGGTAATATGGCCATTTTAATAATGTTAATTCTTCCCAACCACAGGCATGGAAAATCTTACCACCTCTTTGTATCTTTATTTTTTTGAATAAAGTTCTATAATTTTCATCATAAAGGTCTTTCACTTCTTTTGTTAAGTATGCTCCAAGACATTTAATTATTTTAGTTTCTATTGTAAATGGAATTGTTTTCCTGATTTCATTCTTTTATTATATTGCTTGCATATAAAATGCAACAGATTTTTATATTAGTTTTATAACACACCATTATGCTGTACTCATTGATTAATTCTTGTTGTTTTTGATGGAGTCTTTAGGATTTTCTATTATGTTATCAACAAAAAGTAATTTTTATTCTTCTTTTCCAGTTTGAACTCCTTTTATTTCTTCTTGCAAAATTACTCTGGCTAAGGCCTCCAATATGGTGTTAATTGGTAGCAATGAGAGTGGACAGGTTTCTCATTCCTGATGTTGGAGGAAACAATTTCAGTTTTTCATCATTAAGTATGATTTGGCTGTGGATTTATCATATATGGCCTTTATTAAGTTGTAGTATGTTCCTTCTCTCCCTGTTTTATGTAGGGATTTTTAATCATTAGTGGGGACTGAATCTTGTCAAATGCTTTTTTCTGCATTTATTGACATGATCATATAATTATCCTTGTTTTCATTGATGTGGTGTCTTAAATTAATAGATTTGCATATGCTGAACCATCTTTGCATCCCCAGGATAAATTCCACTTGGTTATAATAGATTATCCTTTTGATAAATTGGTAGATTAGGTTTATTAATTTTTTTTGATCATTTTTGCATCCATGATCATTAGAGATATTGGTCTGTAATTTTCTGTCTTGGTGACATCCTCTGCTTTTGGCATAAGTGTAATGTCAACCTCATAAAGAGTGTTTGGAAGTGTTCCCTGTTTTTCAATTTTTTTGGAGAAGTTTGAGAAGAATAGATATTAATTCTTCTCTGAAGATTCGGTAAAACTTATTAGTAAAGTCTGGTACTGGGCTTATATTTTTGGGGAGACTTCAGTGACTTCTTCGATTTCCTTGTTTGTGATAGTTCTGTGTAGGTTTTCTATTTCTTCCTGATTCAGTCTTGGTAGACGGTATGTTTCCAAAAATCTGTCCATGTCCCTGAGATTGGCCACTTTATTAGCATATAGCTGTTCATAGTAGTCTTTTATGATGTTTTGTATTTCTGAGATATCTTTTGTCACTTCTACTCTTAGTTTCTGATTTTAGTTTTGAGAGTTTTCTCTTTTTTTCATAGTGAAACTAGCCAAAATTTTGTCAATTTTATAAAATTTTGATTTAATTTATTTCTGCATGTTTTTTATTATCTCTACTAACTTTTGGCTTCAATTGTTCCTCTTTTTCTAGTTGCTTTAGGTATAGAATTACTTTGATTATTTGTGATTGTTCTTATTTTTTGAGGTAGACCTGGACTGCGATAAACTTCCCTCTTAGTACACTTTGGCTGCATCCCATATGTTCTGGTAACTCATGTCTTGTTAATCTCCAAAGACTTCTGTTCCTCCTTTGATTTTTCTCTTTTACCCAATATTCATTCAGAAGCATGTTGTTTAGCTTCCATATATTTTGGAATTGTCCAGCTTTTTTCTGTGGTTGATTTCTAGTTTTATGCATTGTGATCAAAGAAGATGTTTGGCATGACTTCAATATTTGAAATTTATTGAGACATGTTTCCAAACATATGGTCTGTCCTTGAATATGTTCTACACATACTTGAGAAGAATGTAAATTCTGCATTTGTTGGACAAAATGTTTGATAAATGTCTGTAAAGCTATCTGTTATAATTTTTCCCTTAAGATTATTATTTCTCTGTTAATTTTCTGCCTGGTCGATCTGTCCATTGCTGTAAGTGGAGTGTTGAAGTCTATGATTGCTGTATTGCTCTTGATGTCTCTTCTTAGTTCTGTTAAAATTGCTTATATATTTTGACCTTATTTTGGTGCATATATATTAATAAAAGTTATATATATATATATATATATATAAGAGTTTTGTATATATATTTAAGAGAGGAAGGAAAGAGGAGGAGAAAGAAAGAAGTCTTTTTAAATTAGGAGGAGGAGGTGGTGGCAGCAGTGGTGGCACTTTTATTTTGTTTATTTTGGGTGTTTTCCAGCCCTGGGTCATGTATCTGGGTCCTTGGGCTCTACATAGTCCATGCTTTGGCCACCCACTTAGCACCTGAGGCACTAGGGCCCTGAATAGCTGTACATATTCTAGGAAGAAAATCTTAATGACCATAACATTATTTTTGGAAAAAATAGCAGTAGTGCTGTTGATGACAATGATACTTACAGCAGCAAAGAATATTTGTTAAAAGTCAGAAACTGGCACTTTTACCCACAACATAGGTGTTACTATTCTATCCTCATTTTTTAGGTGAAGGCTCACAAAGACACTCTCTTGCTAAAGGCCACACAGCTCTTAAATCAGAGTATAATGTATAGCTTCTTTATGGTTGCTACTACCTCTAAGAGAATGTAGACGTGGGATTTGGAAGTGGCAGATAGCTTTGGAAGCCAACTTCTTACCTGCTACAGCAAATGTTTCTCATTTCTTTGCTACCAAAGCATTTCCATACTTCAGAAGATCTGCTCTACTTCAGTGAGAAGCAGCAGCATGTCTGTCCTCTGTCAAGTTATTTAGCTTCATCATCTCTACATTAAACCACAGCACGGGGCAAGCTACATGAGAAACAAGTCTCTGGTAATACGTATTCCTTTGGAATTTAAAAGAGAGGGACAATAGCATATCTCTATTATGTGCATGGGAGGAGAGAATTCATAAACTCAAACCCATTGTTAGAGAGTCACACAAAACAACAAGTAAACAGGGACTGATTTTTGCAGAATCGAAATTTCTCTGCTAACCTAGGCTGAACATGAAATGATACTGGTACGGGTTTGTGCAAAGGGAATTAGGTATCTTGATGTTCCTAACAAACTGGAACACAATCATATTTACACTGCTTCCCAAAGCCACATGGCACTGGTAGAATGCAGACAGAGTCATAAAGGGGAAGGATGACTCAGAGCCCCCTTCTTTCAGCAGCCAGTCACACTAACACAGTGGAGATTCTGAGAATCATTAACAAAAACAATGCCTACTTTTGATTAAAATAAAATCAATAATAAATGAGCAAAACAACGTATATCACAATGGCAGTATTTTATTTAACTGGAATGGAGTGTATGAAATACCCAATGTATTCTTCCTAACATCAAAAACAAAAGAATTTTATATATTGTTGCTACTATTTAACATTATACCAGGGATAATACTAGGAAAAGGAAATAGTCAAAAGTTATTACAACAGATAATATAATAATATGGGTAAAATATTTAAAGCAATAGAAAAACTGCTAAAAATAGGATTCTTTTATGTGTAGAATACAAAATTAATGTCTCTATTAATATGTCTCTCTGTCCTCTCTAGAGTTAATATATCTCTAACTATTGTTATAGTTATAGAAGATAGAATAGAACTCATATATAATAATAATACTAAAGATAAAATGTTCCCTCTCACCATGAGGAAAGTTTTAAATAGTCCTGAAAAACATAAGTGGAGACTTAACAAGTGGAAAAATATACCAAGTTCCTTATTAAGAAGATTTAATATAAATATACTAACTCTGTCTTATATACATATTTAATATAGTTCTAAAAACCATCCCCAAATGTTTTTATTTTCTCAAATCACGCAAACTGATTCAAAAGTTCAGATGGAAGTGTAAATGAACAAGAATAGCTAGAAAATCTTTAAAATAGAAACAAATGAGGACAATTTCTATTGTGTTTTAAAACAATAAAAAAACTCTATAATCAAAATAATGTGATATAAATTAATGAATAGGAGAACTAGAGAAATAAAATAAATGGACTAACAACCCTCATATATAAAAATCTCTTACACATCAGGGAAAAAAGCAATTTGATTATTTAAATGGACAAAAAAAGAACAGTGACACTTGATGACTAAATATTAGAAAGTGCTGCTCACTGTACTCATAATAAGAAAAATGCAAATTAAAACCACAGTGAGAGTCTCTCACTGTCACTTTCTCATCATGTTCTGTGGGTATGGTTCTAGGAAGGCAGACATTCTTTTTCTTTGCCAGAATGCAAAATGGTACAACTCTTACAGAAAAGAATTTGATTGCAGTTAGTAACATTCCCACTAGTATTTCTCCTTTGATTTAGCAATCTAACTCTTGGAATTCTGTCTCAAGCATAATATTTCTAAACTAAAGAGAGACAGGCACAATATTGGTCATTGTGGAATTGTTTCTAATACTGAAAGACTCAAAACCACTCACATGCTCACTGGTGGGTAAATTGTTGAATAATTATGGTGCGGTCATACAATGGAATGCTACACAGTTATAGAAAGGAATAAAAGTATTATAAGGATCTCTGTACTTTAAAGTGCAGCCATCTTCAAAATCTATTTTGAAGTGAAAAGAGCAAGGTTCAAAAGACTGAATATAGAATGCGAGCTTTTTATAAGAAAGAGAAACAAAAATTATACTTTTTCCCCAAAATATGTATGTATGCATGTGCATGTGCGTGCACGCACGTGCACACACACACACAAATGTATATTTATCATAGGAAACAATGGAGGGAAAGGCAAGCCTGATCTGAGTAACCTTCCTGCTGTGCTGAGCTACGGACCCCTGTGAGCACCAGCTGTGAATTTGTCACATGCACTCCTGTGTGACATCCCCATCCCTCTTGAATAGAGGAGAAGAGTACAAGTGGACAGGCTGTGTGGCACTTCCAGGAGTCTTTGTGTGAGAACCTGTCTCCCTCAGACCTCAGGTGTCTGGCAACCCTCTGTGACACCTGAAGTGGGTGAAGTAGACTATTGTCGGTGTCTTTTGCGATACAATTTTGGATAACATTCAAGTTTTAATCAGGTAAACAAACCCCAGAGAGCCCCAAAGGGACACAAATGGTGGCTCCGTGCCTAGAGATGCACACAAAGGGAGATGACCTAGTTCTCATGGGAACACATGTGGAATGCACGTCTCCAGAGAATATTGACAGTGTTTACTTCTGTGGATCATGTGCCCAGCACTGCTGAATTCATTCTGCTTGCCTCTTAATCCACTCAGTAGTTCCTCAAGATACATGCTGTTATTTGTCCACGTCCCAGTCACTGGGTCTTAGCAATACTATGGTGTAAAACGGATGTGGTGCCTAAGTTAGTATTTAGTTTGGGGTTTCATATAGTGACCCATAAGTCTTTCCAATTAATTTTCATAAATATCTACTGTCTTCTTCAATTGTCAACCTCAGTAGACTAGCATTGTTCAGGGACTACTGAAGTGAAGATTGTATTTCTGGTGTCTTACACCTGTTCTAATAGCCAAACAGCTTGTTTCAGGTCATCAACCTCTTGACTGCTCTTGCTGTAGCTTGAGAAAGCTTCCTTTTGATCTTTACATGCACAGAACATACACCCTTTAGTCTTGCTAAAAGAGGTGTCATCAACTTTGTTCTCCCTCTCACATCACCTGTGAGCTCACACTCCTCAGTCTCTTAATTTTTTTAAAGTGTCCCTTTTGAAAACCCTAATGGGTCACTCATCCTCAATCTGAGTCTTGTCCTATTACAAGATTTATTATGTTATATTAAAATTCATCAGTATATGCCCTACTAAACTTTTAAGTTGAATGAGGCTCAGGAAAAGAATTTCAGACATTAAAAAATTCCTCAAGAATTAGAGGATGGGGGTAACATTGGATTCCTTTTTATTTTTGCCTATATAGTGGCATATATCCGTTAAGTCAGAGGCATAAAGATAGCAATAGGTATACATTATTAATAAACCATTACATGTGATTACAATACAGAACAGTTATCCCTGAATTTTTTCATGAATACACACATACATACAATTGGTTTCAATAAAAATTATGCACTTGTCCTACATGCCAAAATGGCATTTGCTAAAATCACTGAGTTTCACCATTTCTAGGCCAATAAAATGTATCTTAATCCAAAACCCAGTGTGATACTCATTGGGAAAACCCTAGAATGTTCATATGAAGAAAAAAAGAACTTTCTGCAAAGGTACTATCAAGGGTAATTAAGTAAGAGAAATAAAATAGATGTAAAAATATGAGTAAGGAAGTAAGAATTATAGATTGTAAGTTTTCTTGGAAATATATAGTATCAAATGAAAATAGTTCATTGAAGTAGCAAGTAATCAGTTTGAAGATAAACTGAAAGGAAATAAGCTAGAAATAAGGAGACATTATTAATACATATGAAGAAAACACTAAAATACTGATAGACACTAATGAGTCCTCACATGCTAAGTACTAGAACTCTCAATATAAAGTTCAGTTCTCCTAAAGAAAACTAAGTTTCTTTAAAAAAAAAAAAACAACTTCAAAAATAAAAGATAATCTCTGGAACCAGACAAGTCAGCTGTGACATTCATATGGAAAAATATGAATAACTATGATTTTGTGAAAAATTAACGTCATAGAGGAAAACCTGCCTCTCAGATCTGAAAACATTATAAAATAATAAAACAGGGTAGTTTGGCACCTAAATAGATTATTGAATGAATGTAACAGAAAAAGAAATTTAGAAATAAACCCTGAAAATACAAATTAAAATTTTAAAGTATAAGAAGAAAAAATATTTTTTCTATAATCATATTGTGATTTCGACTTATAAATTAAGAACAAAAGAAAGACTGCTTAAAAGAAATAATGTGACTATATTTTTAAATTCTGTTTGGAAAACTGCCATGAACAGCAATGACAACAAAATGAAAACAGGTAGATATTTGCCAAAAATTAATTTCTCTTTAATACGGTTCTTGTAAATCAAAAAGTAAAACTCAAAAATTCAATAGATAAATAAATGGAAAAAAGATACAAACAGTTAAAAGATGATGCTTAACTCCAGTTAAACAAAATCCGTAGTTGAGGTTAGAAAAAAAGAATGAATTGAACATATCTCATTGAGTTTTAAATTTGGAATCAAGTGAATACATAATCAGGGAATTAAATAATGAAGGCAAATACTGCTTTGATATTTCTGAAAATTGAAAACAAGATGACAAGTTAATATTACCATATATTAAGTTGGTGAAAATCTTAGAGAAAAAAGTATTTTTTGCCTGTCCTTAGAATGTAGTACTATGACTAAATCCTCGGCTGTATATTAAGTTTCAAAAACTGCAAAAGAATCTTGAACTTCATTTAGTAGTTTTATTATTAGTTAAGAAAATTATCATTAATTTGTAAGCATTCTGTGTTTACTGTGGAATAAATCACAGTATTAACATTTTTAGGACACAGTTATCTAGAAAAAGAGGTAAGAGATAAAGGTATACAATCAAGGAGTTTAATATGAAATTTGAATTGAAAATGTCAGTAAAATTTATATTTTCCTTTATAAGTATGTATTTCTTAACTCTGATTTAAAGTAATAATACCCTAAAAGCATTGATAACCCAGAGGCAAGGAACATACACTATTCCCAGATTGAGGTTTCTAAATAATATTTCCCACTACAAAGGATCAGGGTTCTATTTAGGGAAATAAATGATTCCAGCTCTGATACAGGAAATATGTAGAATAAATATGCATTATCATATGTCAGAAAGCAATCAAATACCTATGAGATTGTATCAAAAGCACACAGAAGCCAAGTTGAAAGCGTTCTAATTGGCCAAAATAAGACCATTTTGTTACTGTCCCCCCACCCATGACAACACCTGATGAAACCACATTGAATGTTTAAATACATAAATATCATGAATTTGTAAGTGATATGAACCATGATGACAAAGGTGTCAATGAAAGAACAAAATACAACAGAAAAGAAATGCTCATTGACTATTCTTGGAGATTATTAGCAATTCTTAATATTGAATACCAATAGTTAAAGAATAAGAATTAAGTATTTTTTCCTTTTTGGTTTGAAACTTGTTTCAGGGCAGTAGAATAGCCCAAGTGAATGAGGGAGAATGCTCAACTAAAGAACTCCAGGAAATAAATGCAGGTGGGATTATAAAGTTGGAAGCACACTATTTTATAATCTCTAAAAGACAACTGATTCAGACATTGGTTATAGGGAGAAAAAAGCAAATAGGAATTTTACTGATAAAGTTTAGCACCTGGATACACGCTGATGGTATAGCAGACAGTCTACCACCTTCAGCTGGCACCGTCCACACATTCCCAAAGGCACAGGTTTGCATCCCAGGGCCAGGGATCAACCAAAATGAAAAACGAAATAAAATAAATAGATGTGGTATGCTGTGATAGGGTAGCAGTTGAGTCAATCGCCTCTGAAGAAGCTCTGGCCATATACCCCTGGATTCACTGGGTCTGGGGGGTAACAATTGTGAACAACTAAATAAAAATAAAAATAAAATGCTTCCTCCTCTCTCTTCCTATCCACCTACTTACCTTCTTTCCTGCCTGCACCTTTCCTTTAAAAAGAAAAAAAGTTTAGCCACTGAATTTACTAATCTTAGAATTATTGAAAGGAAAAAATACAATATCTGTCTCCTAATATAGGATTATATGAATTATTCACACCACTTATGAACTTTCTTGTCCATCCTGTATTAAAGTAAAATGAAAAAAATTGAACCTGAATTGAGCCTTTACGTATAACTTCTAATTTAGTGGAAATATGGGGAATGAAGTTTACATTAAATATTATCATCAAGAGGCCATCAGCCAACTCTGGAGTGTGGGATATTTTATAAGACCAAGAACTTTGTCTCCTAGACAAGGTAATGGTTTTAAAGTAATAATTATAAGGTTGTAAGTGTCCTAAACGAAATTACTTAAAAAAGAGTTTAGAAATAATAATTAGATACACATTGAGTAGAGCTAGTTTGCATCTGAAAGAACAAATTATAAAGTTGTTATTATGGAATGCTTGGGTCTGTTTGAAAATAGACTGGATATTATATAATTATTGATATTTTTGATATGTATGGAAGTTGTGTTTTCATTAGAAAATATCATTATATTACCATTGCTATTTATATTTTAAAATTCATTTTAAAGTAGTTAAAGACCAAACATCCTAGGGTTTGGGACTTACTTAAAAAGAAATTTGCAATAAATGGGATATATAGAAGAGAGGAGCTAAATCTGGAAAAGTGTTGATAAATGTCAAAGCTGAGAGTGTTGATTCTATTTTTGTGTTTGAAATTTTCTTTTTTGTTTTCCTGTTTTTTATTTACTTATTTCTATTGAAGTAACTGGTTTATAATGGTATATAAGTTTCAAGTATACAACTTAGAATTTAACTTCTATGTCTACATATCTGCACCCAGGTCTGCTGCTCAAGGTTTATTATGAAGAGACACTAGTCGAGGAAGTGGGCCACCTGCCCTGTCTCATATTCACTTTCCCTGGTGAAGGGGGCTCAGGACTTATAGACAAAGTACACATTGGGGGCACATGGGAAAGATGAGGTGTCTGCAACTTGGTGATTGTAGATACTATAGCATCAACAGGGGATCTTCTAGCTTATCAGGCTTATCACAAGTTCCTGCCTCAATGGAAGAGAAGTTGTTCCATCCACTGTCTGTCTCCTGTTTAGTGTATCTGACTATATGTTAACTAAATGTCTTTAACTCCTTAGTTTTGCTAGAGACAAGGTTTACTGGTCAGGATCTATTGTCTGGTTCTCTTGATGATCACATCGAGAGTCTAGATCTCATTCACTAGCAGTGCCCCAGACCCCTTTACACATTTCACACACCCTCTTTCCCGCTGGTGACCACCCTCTGATGTCAGAGTCTAAGACTTACTTCTACTTATCTTCCACATAGAAAAGGAAACATATTATTTGACTTTCTCTGACTTACTTCTCTTAGTATAATTCCCCAAGCTCCATCCCTATTGTGGCAAATGCCAAGATTTCATAATTTTTTGAAAATATCTGAGTAATATTCTAATGTATATGTATATATATCAATCACATATTCCTTTCTTATTGAACTGATTTATTTATAAATAGTAAAATTGAGCAGGTTTTAAGTATACAATAAGTTGGGACAAGTGCTAGAACCACCAAAATTACTTTTTCAGTGTTAATATTGTAAACCAATTCTACGATAAGAGGCAGAGACAAGGGAGCCAGATGGGCTGCAAGCAAGACTCCATTGTCCCAAGTGCAGGCCTAGACGGCTCCTTTCAGAGAAGAGGGTGTAGTAACCCATGCTATACTTGAGGTGAGAGGTTCTTAAGGGGAAGTTTCAGCAAGTGTGGTGGGGTGGGGCTGGAGTCCTGATAAGGCCACCTGGCACACTGTTGACAGCAGGGTAGGGAGTCGGGATGTCTTAGGGGGAGGGTCTGTCCTTGACTTGGATAAATGGAAGGGGTTGAACAACATCTGGTCTTGTTTCAAATTACAAGACATTCTGTTTTTCATGCTTGGCTGGAAAGTAACAACTTTCAGTTTTTTGTTTTGTCTCCTGTCTCAAGTATATTATTTTTTAATTGTTTCATTATTTCATATTGCTATATGATTATTAGAATATCAAAGTCAAACCCTAGTGTGTGTATTTCACACAACACCCTCCACCAGGGTCTTAGTGTCCTCCAACACCACCTTTTTAACTCCTACTTCCCTCGTTCCCTTAACCCACCCCACCCAAATAACCACAGTTTTGCATCTTGTGAATTTTGTAGAGGTTTGTCTATTTGTTTTGTTGCTTTATATCTCACTTATAAGTGAAACCATCGTCTACTTCTCTTTTTCTTTCTGGTTTATTTCTCTTAACACGATCCCCTCCAGTTCCAGTCAGTTGTTGTAAAAGATATGATTTCATTCTTTAATAGCTGCGTAGAATTTCATTTGAGTGTCTAGAACACAGCTTCTTGATCTAGTCATCTGTTAATGCACTTTTAGGTTGTTTCCATGTCTTGGCCATGTCTTTGCACAAATAGACAGAAGTGGAAGAGTTCGATCATGTGGTGATTCTATTTTTGATTTTTGAGAACTTGCCATACTCTTTCCATAGTGAAATTAAAAATTTTTTAAAATAATATATTGCCTAACAAAAGCTGACCAGAATAGACAAGGCAGGAAGGCAGCTCAGAAGTGGAAGCAGAGCCCCAGCACTGGATCATACTGTGCAGGCTGGAGTCACAAGGAGGGCTGAGCCTCCATAGCCACCCTCCCAGGAGAGCCTGGAGACCAGCTGTCCAAGAAGCAGTGCAGTGCAAAGCGATACCAGCCTTCCAGGCAGGAGTCTGGGCTGCCAGACTTTTGGGGTGGGGGGAAAAAAACAGGCCAAAGCTAGTGCCATAGACCAGAGAAGACAGCACAAAAATGTTGCCAAGATTAGTGAGGTTTGGTCCTTGTTTGATTATTTCTGGATAAAACAAAATCGACAAGTAGTTATGTATCCAACTCATAACTGAAGCAAGTTAAAATTGTTTCTGGGAATATTCAGTGAGGCAGAAACATCTGTGATTGCCACTCCCTTATAATAATTTCCTATATATTGAAATGCGCCATGAATTTGTTGCAAGGGATGCTCTCTTGGGCTCTTTGTGTGCAGTGGAGAAAGAATTATCAAAGTCTCAAGGTGGGAGGCATATGGAGCGTCATTAAAGAGAACACAGGCTGAGAAAGAATCTATGTGGGCAGTAAAGCTGCAGTTTCTTTGTGCTTAGGAGATCCTTATATATACTATGGATGGAATGATTTCTGGGTTGAGGCTAGGTATGTGTCCCCTATTAGTTTTTATCTCTGCCTTTTAATTAATTGCTATATTGTTCTCCTTGTATTCCCACCATGAAGGGGAAAGGGGACTGCTGCTTCTTTGAGGAGTTCACCTGTGTAAACATTTTGTTTAATTGCTACCTTCCCTCCTTGCATTCCCATGATAAGGGGATCACTACAGTAAATACTGTACCCTTCTCTTTTTCTGTGTTTTTATGATTCTTTGGGTTTTTTCTTCATTCCATTTGCTCACCCTCAACGAATTTACTTCTCAACCTACTCAGATTAAAAAATTAGAATTTTCCTAGCCTTTTTAAGTCTCAAGATTTAAATTTCAATTATAGTACACATCAAAATACAATATACGTACCAGGAAATCTTCAAGGATAGGTGCAGGAACTCAGCAGACTAGGAATTCCACACATTAAGGGGAGTCATAGGAGTCAACATGCTGTGATAGGCATAAGTTTGGCTTGCAATGAGAGATTACACTGGCGTTTTCAACGAAGCAAAACTTTCTATAAAATAGATTGTGCCCTTTATCTCAAGTGGGAAGTTAGCTTTTCTTTCTTTTTTTAAATAGGAACATGGAGGAGTGAAAAAGAAGCTTTGTGTTACGTCAAGACTTTTTCCCTGGGTCTTGTCAATTGGATTTGTATGTGGAAGCTACTTCCAAATGTGGAGCCTCTACCTCTGGCTCCTGAACCAGTCCCCCAAAACAGCCTCAGAAATCCCTGGCTCGGGCAAAGCTTTTAACAGGAAAGCAGCGGAAAGTGGGGGCGGGTAGAGGTCTTGTATGCTGGATGCGGAGGGTAGCAGAGATCCACCTTCATTAAGTGATTGCCTTCCAGGTTCAGTTCCGCTGCCTCTTTCCTCTGTATTAACTACAAGGCTTGTTGGCAAACTGAAGAGGAAAAACATGTTTCTTTAGTTGCCGTTCTTGGCCTCCTTCAAAGCGAAGACAGTGGAAGAGGAGAGCCAACGTCATTAGTTTGTCCTTATTTGGTCTGTAGTTAAAGGGAAGGATTTGGGGTCCAGCAGTGAAACTGCTAAGAAAGAATTCTTAGGCGCTTTAAATCAGTGGGACTTAGTAAGTTTATAGAGAAGGAGAGAGAGACAGCCCAGGAAACAGAGGCCTTTGGGCAAGCAGACAGCTGCTGTGCCATTGGGCCAAGAAATGGTCACATATGTACCCTAGTCTGATCTGAGAAGGGGGCTTTTTGGGTGGGCTAGTTAGCTATTGATAAGAAAGGATCCCTTTAGCCATCTAGGACTAAAAGAACAGTGACTGTTGGAGATTCTTAGGTGAGGCAAAAGAACAGGTAGAAAGAGGATATCCTGTGAAACTTTTCAAGAATCTGTGAAAAGATTCCTGTCATAGGTGGTCTTGAAGGAATTTTATAGCCTTTTATTTTCTGGAAGGCATGCCCTGTCTACTTACATGTTGGTTTGAAATGCCTAAGAGATTATAGAATGCAGCATCCCATTCTAAACTCTTCCTCAACAAAAATATGTTAATTATTTGATAATAACTAAGCTAAATATTTCAGGATGTGTTCTTATTCTTTAAACCTAGTTCCTAGGGTTTTGCAACCAATGTGATAGAACTTGACACAAACCAAAGTTAGGAAAATGGACTCCCTCCACTGGATACAAGTAATATTTCACGTTAATGTTTAGTATTAATTTTAGTACCCATATGTGGGTTTATAAGTTTTTACAACCCTAAAGGCTTTTATTAAACACATACACATAAACATGCACGTAACAGTCACATGATCCACCTTCCCATTTGTTTTGAGGAGGAAATAAGCCTCCATTGAACAGTGAGGATTTAAGCCCCCATTGAACACTGAGGAGGAAATAAGCCTCCACTTGCTATCTCACCAGCCCAAGCCCCAAGCTATAAATAACTTCTGCTTATCACAGCCATTAACAGACATGCTTATCACACAATGAACAGAAACCAGTAATGGGAAAATACCAGAGACACACCTCTGCCTCTCTCTAACCCACCCAGAAACCCCTGCCTATAAAATCTGTGACCTACTCCTGTGCTGGGCGCCAGTCTTTGGAGACCACGCCACTGGTGCCCACCTGCATTGAATAAAATCCTTTCAGCTTTTCCCAAGTGCATGAAGCCTATTGCTTTCCACTGGCAGAACCCGTTTGCTGTAACAGTTTTTCAACCATTTTAATCCTTCCATCTTTAATTACTTCCATCTTTGTGAGCAGTATCCTTATTGGCTATTTTTTAAATTTATTTCAAATTAGGATTTTTCTGATGACTTCCTGCTCTGGAATAAAAAAGATTATGGTTTACATCATACCTGCTCTCACTCACTTTATTCCCTATTATTCCAGCATATTTATTTAACCATTTGCTTACATAACCATTAGATTAAATAAATGGTTAAATAACCATTAGATTAGATTAGACTATTAGTACAGTGTGTTTGCTGGTCACTTGCTTCTTAGCATACCATGATTACAGTTTTTTCTGGTGTAACTTTTCATTTCTCCCTGAGCGAATGATTACTCTTTCATTTGCTTCTACAGTTTTTTCTGGTGTAACTTTTCATTTCTCCCTGAGTGAATGATTACTCTTTCATTTGCTTCATTTTCTATGTATCTAGAAACTTCAAAGGGGCAAGAGTTGAACTTCACTATGCCTCTGCTCTCCATGGAGGCTTCTGCATAGAAGCTTCTCGGGAACTGGCTGAGAGTAATTCTCCAGCTGCCGTGTATGTAGGTTAGTAACCGCACAGCGCCTGGGCTGCAGGATTCATGAGTAGAGTGTGTCTTAGAATGGCTAGAATGTCTTGGGATCTGGGATGCAGAAATGGGTGAAAACTGCTGAGAAAGTGCTACAACTCTCCTTGCTGACAAAAACCAAGCGTGTGCTTTTTTAGAAGTATTGAAGGCAGATTTACTACATGCGGGCCCAGTTGGAGTTCTCTCTCCAAAAGTCTGAGCTTGCAAGGCACTTGGAAGTACACTTACATAGAGTTAGAAGGAGTGCAGGAGAGGAGAGGTATAAATTAGAAAGGGAATTACAGGCGGAACCCAAGTAGTTATTTGTAAATTCTTCACATGGGCAATACACACAGGATTTAACACAGAATTCAATTTTCCAGACACATTTATTTGCAAGATACACATTAGACTCCATTTGCAGGTAATAAAGAAAAGTCCTTTATCTGCTGGTAACTCATTAGCTGTCTCGCAGCATTCCTGTAAGCTCAGACCGCAGGGCGCCTGTCAGCCCGGTGAGTTTACAGCTGGCTCATGGCGGCTAGAAACTGTGGACATGGCTTTTCTTTTTCTTCCACAGAAGGAGATCAATTAAACATTGTTTAGTGAAGTTGCATGGTAAAAATGAGAGGAATTCTACTTGTAAGAGGCACCAGTGGTTGCATGAGAAGTAATTTATACTCACTTCATGCCTTGGGTGCTAAGTACATAAAGCTCTACAGGGAAATGAAATGAAGACTTCAAGCATGTGGGATCAGTTTGTCCACTGATGCCAAACTGAAGACATCTAGCATGCAGGATGGCTGATTATTCACCAACCACAGATGAGAAAGCTGAGTAGACCGAGTCTAGGAAGGTGCATGGAGCCTGCACTGTCTCAAATGTCCTGTGTGGAAGATGAGGCGTGCATGTGCGTGATGCTCTCCCGCAGGATGCAGCAAGTATATATGGACAATTTGCCTCTCAGTGGGAATTTTTGTGGAAAATGAGTCTCCGCTTACAGATTACTGTTCACAGGTTAAATGGCCTCCTGATTCACTGAAGTCAAGGCATTTCCTCCTTTACCTCTTATACTTCCTGTCTATTCCTCTTTCCAAGATAATATTGACCTCTGACTATCTTGCAGGTATGCATAGTCTTTAGTTCCTGCCCCCAACACAGGAAAGTGGCCATAAGAGTCAATGATTAGTCTTATAAAGTTTATGGCTAGTTGGCCAGTGATATGATAGCTTCTGTCCAATTAAATATGACTGGAAGAGAGGAACACCTGAGTTTTAAAGTTGAAATAACTATTTGGTAGATGCCAGTGACAGCACAAGATTCAGCAAGCTACTGAAGAAACAGAATCTTCTGAGTTGAACTAAAGAGAAAACACAATATAAACTTAATTTTTTTTTACTGCGTAAGAAGGATATTCCTTCTAGAAATTTAATTGTCTGACAATTTCATCTTTGGAAGATATATGTATTTAAAAATATTAGGACAGTGTATCATTTGGAAATAATTATTGTCATTTAGGATCACATATAATCTTGAATGAGTTATAGTGGATAATGTTACTGAGCACTATCTAAAATGAGAAATAGAATAGGGTTGACTTTCTATATAGCCAGCATCTTTTTGAATTAGGTAATATTCTGTCCAGATCCATATCAACACCTTTTGGAACAATCATTCAAGTTGCCATTTCATTAATTTCAGGAAAATGTGTCCAGGTACTAGAGGTACTGTGGCATCATGGCATCGTGAAGGACAGCCATGAGGGCCATTCACAGTCTATGAGAAAAAAATGAGAATCTTCTTGATATTGCATATCCCTATGTTTCTGTCTCAGCCTGGAGACAAGAAGATTTCTGTTTCCCATCACACGTGGGAAATAGCAGAGCTCCTCCTGCTTCATATTCTTTCTTGCTCCCCCTACCAATGGAGAGTGAAAAATCAGGGTCTGGACCTTCCTTGGGTCATGGCTTTTTACTATTTGGTGGGAAACTGCTTTTAAACTAGGAAGATGGCACTTCTCAGTCAATAAGGTAGTTGACTTAGTTTGTCCCCTTGAGGAAAGAGAAAGATAAGAGCTTTTCTTGGATGACACAGCTAGGTCTCAGCTCTCTTTCTCTCTTCCAGTTTCCTGTCTTTCAAGTGGGTGAGTAAATCCTCATTTATAATCACCTGGGTTATTTACAAATATATTCTGAATATATTTCCCAGGGATTTGACTTAATTGGACTGGGTCCTAGCATCAATATTTTCACACAGCTCTAGGAGCATCTCAGATGCTTCCAGACTTGAGACTAAATAAATGGGAATTTGAATAACAAAATGTTTTTACTTCACCTGACAGTCAATTAACAAGATTTCTCAGCAATAAGACCACAACTTTAATTAAGGCATTTATTTTCTTCTCCCATTCCTTTACCCTAGTACCCTCAGAGAACAGGAAGAACTATCATTCATAATTTTATAAACTTTGTATGTTCCAAGAGCTATAAAGGGGGTAGTCTTAGGGGCTTAATCCTCAGCACAGTAGATGTATCTTCATCTATTACTAACAAGCCAAAAGCTCACGGGAGAAATCTTTTTCCCAGTCCTCACTGGTACTTGAGAAAGTCGGATTAGAGCAGTGGTCATTTTTATTTACTCCATTACTTTATTTCAAACTTATTTGGTAAATAGTTTTCAAAGTTTTTATTTCACTGCTGTTGTATCTTTATTGAAACTTGTGTCATTTGCAGTCCAGTGATGGGACTGGAGTAGAAAGTCTCTACTTCACTCTTAGTTTTAAGTCAAGGTTACCATTTCACCTGTGATGGTACTTGGATTTCCCAACTGCCAGAGGCTGTGTAGCGTCAGTTAAAGGGCCTGGGTTCTAGAGCCAGGTGATGGCAGTGTGAATCTCACTGTCAAATCTCCTGCTCTCTGTGTGAACTTGAGGTTTACCCAGTGCCTCTGCCTCAGTTTACCTATCTGAAAAGTGATGGTGAGACTTTTTTGCTCTGTTCTAAGGATTAAATACTTTAATATAAATTAAGTATTGAGAATGTTATTAGAATTTGTCAAATGTCAGCTATTTTCTGGGTCTTGATGAGTGATCTGAACTTGTGAGAGGACTGCTGCCTCAGTGGGTCTTTACTATATCATCTTTGTCAGAGTAGAAGCTGTAAGTACAAGATAGATCATTTTAAACCCCTGTGAATGGATTCATTAATTGAAATACTTAATAGGGATTTTAACTTTCTTGAATATTTGTTGCAAATTTGACACTGTATTAAGGGGTATTGTATTATTTATTCCTCACAGCTCTAGGATGTATTAGTTCCCAGTTGTGTAGCTGAGGAAATGTTCTTGCCATGCTACAATATTTAAAAGATTTAGTGGAGAATTGCTGATGTGCTTGTTTTTCACATTTGTTTAAGTATTGATGTTGTGATTTAGTAAGGGGTTATTGGTCTTACTTATTTTGCATTCATTTTCCCCACTCATCTCTCCATGTTCCCATTTTTTGCCCTATCCTTCCTCATTTCTAGTCCCTTGAGCAATCATTGTTAGTAAGCTAAATAACGTTGACTAGGCTCAACATATTGAGCACTAACCAAATATTTTTACCTATGGCAGAACACAAACCAAACCTATTTTACTGCAGGTGTTAAAACTCATGGACCTTGGCAGAACTAATAAACACTTGCTGCTTGTGGAATAGGCGAATGTTAGGACTCGTTCGTTGGGTGGGTTGTGGTTTAGCAAACTCAGAAGCTATAGAGAGGGCTGCATGCCAACCTCTAGTTACAGCTTTCAAAGTGTCTACAGACTCTGTTGGCCATAGCACAATGGCCACATGAAAAATACACCAACCCGTGACTAACATTGGAAAAGTAGACATGTGAGTTTGAAACTTGTTGCTTAGCAGTTGTGAGTTCCCTTTGAGTCTGGGCTATTGTGATAGAAAATACTTTATGTTTATTTTAACAAGCGTACCCTTGTACACCTGTGATTTGAAAATTATTTTCTCTACTTTGATGCAACAATGTCAGAACTTGTTCTATTGGTTAATTTATAATCAGTCTTTGTATTGTCTGTCACTCTTTTAAAGATTTCGTGATAGTTACAGAAATATACAATTATTCAAATAAGAGTATCTCTTATTTGTAGATTTGTAATATCAATGTCTGAGTATAAAAATATCTTTCCATCATGAATTTACCATTTAAATAACAAGATCACACACAAAATATGGTCAATATAAAGGATGGTATAAGTATTAAGTGCTTCAAATTTCGTTGACAAGACGTATGATTAGAAAAGGCTCTGAGGAAAAGGAATTGCTTGAAATAAAAGACTTGAAAAAGGTTCCATAGATTTGGGGAGATTGTTGCCATATGAGAATGACAGGAGCAGCAGTAATACATTAGATATGCCACAGGAATAAATTAGATATGATCATAAACCATAAGTAGATATGCCAGCTGGAGGAAAGGTTTTTGTTCAATTTCACCTCCCTTTTAAGAAAAACACATCATTTTCCTTGCCCTTCTGATCTTATTCATGAACACAAAAGTCATTTTGAAGTTTCTTCTCCTAGTGTACTTAAGGAGCACCTCTCTTATGCTAACTTTTGTCTCTGAATGGACCATCCTTTCTGGTAATAGCAGAGGTTGAGGACTGTATTTTTCACTAGTCACTGTTTACCTACTTTGTGTGTTTATCATTTAGTGATATTAGCCAGTTCTTCTGTCTCACTTAGACTACTTACTTCCTTTTGCTGATAAACTATAGTTCTTGTGGTAAGTTGTGATATTGTGATTTATAAGAAATACTTACTTTGGTTACTCAGTGACCAAAATACACTTCTTTTCCTTTTTAAAAAAAATTATTATTTCTTTTATTATTGTTTCTGTTTTTTATGAATCCATGCTCATTATAAGATATTAAACTTGTTCTTAGTCTATGGGTATTATACAAAACTCACACCACCAGAGTTCTAGTGCCCTTTACCACCATCAGGTCCCCCCACAGTCATTATCATGTGTCCTGTGAGATTTTGCTGGGACTTACCTGTTTGTTTCATTTCACTATATTCCACATACGAGTGAAACTATCCTGTTTGACTCTTTTCTTTCTGACTTATTTGCTTAAAGTGATCCCCTCTAGTTCCATCCAGATTGTTGCAAAGGGCATAATTTTGTTTTCTGTTATTTGCTGCATAGAATTCCTTTGAGTATCTATACCACAGAGTCTTTATCCAGTCATCTGTTGATAAGCATTTAGGTTGTTTCCATGTCTTGGCTGTCGTGAACTGTGCTGCTATGAACATAATGGTGCAGATAATTTTTTTCTGATTAGAGTTTTAGTATCCTCTGTGTATGTGGCCAGGAGTGGGATTCCTGGTTCAGATGGTAGTTCGATCTTTATTTTTATTTATTTATTTTGAGGAATCTCCATTATTTTTTCCCAGAGAGGTTGCACTAATTTACATTCCCACCAGAGTGAAAGAGGATTCCTTTCTCTTCACACTGTCTTTAGCACTTATTATTTCTAGTCTTTTGGATATAGGCCATTTTGACTTTGTGAATGGTATCTCATTGGGGTTCTTATTTGCATTTCTCTGGTGATGAGTGATGTAGAACATTTTTTCATGTGTCTGTAGGCCATCTCTGTCTTCGTTTGATAGATGTCTATTTAGTTCTTCTGCCCATTTTTTTGAGTTAGTAGTTTAGTTATGTGTTGAGATATATGAGTTCTTTGTATATTTTGGAGACTAAACTGTTATGTGATATATGTTGTGTGAATGTTTTCTTGGATTCATTTGGTTGTCTTTTTGTTTTAGTGATGGCTTCTTTCGCTGTTTAGAAGTTTTTAGTTTGATGTAGTCCTTAAAAGTTTAGTTTTACTCTAGTTACTTTTGCTGTGGCTGTTCTTTTTCCAAAGATATTTTTGAAGTGGATGTCATGGAGTGTTTTCCCCACATTTTCTTCAAAATTTTATGGTTTGGGGTCTTACATCCAAATCTTTGATTGATTTTGAGTTAACTTTTGTGTATGGTGCTTTTGAATAATCTCCTTTTTTTTTTTTGCACATGTCTGTCTAGTTTCCCCTATACCATTTAGTGAATAGACTTCTTCCATTGTATGTTCTTGGTTCCTTTATTAATGAGTAACTGGTTATATAGGTGTGGCCTTATTTCTGAGCTCTCAATTTTATTCCACTGATCTGTGTGTGTGTTTTTGTTCCCTTACCATACTGTTTTGATGATGATCACTTTGTAGTACTTTATAAAGTTGGAAAGTGTGATTCCTCTGCTGTTCTTCTATTTTTTTTTTTCCCCTCAAGATAGCTTTGGTTATTTGAGGTCTTTTGTGATTTCAGAGAAACTTCAGTATTGTTTGCTCAAATTCCTTGAAAAATGTCTCTGGAATTTTGATGGGAATTGCATTTAATATGTGTATTACTTTGGGTAGGATTCACATTTTAATTAAGTTTATTCTTCTAGTCCATCAGCATGGACTTTGTGTCTTATTCTGTTTCTTCATTAAAGTCTCATAGTTTTTATTATAGAGATCTTTCACCTCCTTTTTAAGTTTATTCCTAGATATATGATCTTTCTTTCTGTTATTGTGAATGGGATTTCTCAATTTCTTCTACTTGTATTTTTGCATATTGAGTTACTTTTGTTTTTTGTTTTTTGTTTTTTTTTTTAAGCAAAGGTACAGGCAGGAATGAGGACTAGTATGTAGGCAGGAAGAGAGAGACGGAAGAAACACTTATTTATTTTTTATTTAGTTGTTCACATTTGTTGTTCCTGCCCACCCCAGGCCTTGAACCCTGGACCTTAAAATGTATCTGAGACTTCTCCCAGGGAGTACTAGACCTCTCGGCCACCAGAACATGCCCCTGCTTTTAATTTTTGAGTGTTTGTTTTATATCCTGCCACTTAGCTATACTCATTTATTATTATTTACTGTTTTCAGCATTGTTTTGTGGATTCTTTAGGACTTTTCAGGCATAACATCATGTCACCTATAAATAATGATAGTTTTATTACTTCTTTTATAATTTGTATCCCTTTAATATGATTTTCTTGCCCTATTGCTCTGGCCAAGATTTCCTGGGCTGTGTTGACTAGTAGTGGTGACAGAGGGCAACCTTATCTTGTTTCAAATCTTAGGGGAAAGACTTTCAGTTTTTCACCATTGAGTATTATGTTGGATATGGGTTTGTTATGCATGTGCCTTCTATTTTGGCAAGAGTTTCATCACAGATGAGTGTTAAATTTTGTCAAATCTTTTTCTGTGCCTATTGATATGATCATGACTTTTTATTTCTATTTGTTGATGTGGTATATTACATTGTCCCTGAAATGAATCTCACTTGATCATGATTTATTATTTTTTAATGTGTATTTTTTTTTAATTCAGTTTGCCAGGATTTTTGCATCCGTATTACCAGTGACATTGGTCTGTAGTTTTCTTTTGGTTCTGTCTTTGTCTGGCTTGGGGATCAGGATAACACTGGCCTCATAGATTGTATCTGGAGTTTTCCCTCCTCCTCAATTCTGTGGAAAGGTTCAAAGAGCATGGGGATTAACTCCTCTTTGGATGTTTGGTAGAATTCACTAGTAAAGCCATCTGAACCTGAATTCTTGATTTGAGGATAATTTTTGATTGTTGTGTTCAGTATGTTCATATTTAGGGTGATAACTGTATGTAGGGCTTTATTGGTGTCATTTGGGTCTGTTTTATGCGTCTCTTGCTTTGTTCCCCATTTATTTTTGTTTTTCCTTCTGTATAATTTTCAGTGTTGGTTCTTTCTGTTTTGTCTGATTCCCATCTATGTAACTCTTTAGAGTTAGGTTTTGTGGTGCTCATATGTAGTATCATTGTCTTTACATCTCTATAATAGTCTTTTATGAGCTGTTGCCATATCATATTTGTATATTCATACAGATTCCACAATTTTATTTCCCCTTTTGTTGATTTTTGTTCTCTCCTGTTGATCCTATCTTTGCTTCTTCTGTGTTTACTTTCCTGTTTATCACCATTCACAGGGAGTGGTGGATCTTTGTGTGTGTGTGTGTTTTTACCCCTGTCGTAGAATCTCTTTCAGAATTTCTTGAATGGCTGCCTTGGTGGTGGAAAATATCCATTAACTTTAGTTTATCATTGAAGACTTTATTTTTCCATCATATTTGTATGGTGATTTTGAAGGGCAGAATTTTTATCCTTTAGTTTTTGAATATGTCATTTCACTCTCTCCTGGCCTATAGTGTTTCTGCTGAAAAGTCTGATTCTGTCATTATGGGTATATCTTTATAGTTATGTTTCTCTTTTCACTAGAAACCCTGAGTAGTTTTTCTTTGTCATTTGCTTTTGCTAGTTTTACTGTGATGTATCTGGGGGTAGATCTTTTCATATTTAGAAATTTGTTGTTCTCGCTACTTGTTGGTCCTCCATGGTTACTTTTTGTGGCAGATGTGGGAAGTTCTCTGTTGTCACTTCTCTATATAGGTATTCAGTACCTTTTTGCCTCTCCTTTCCTTCAGGAATACGTATATTCCTTATGCTTGTTCTTCTCATGATGCCTGATATTTCTTGTAGGATGTCTTCATTTTTCCTAAGGCTTGTTTCTCTCCTTCCGTGAGGGTCGCCTCTGTGATCTTGTTCAACTTCTGGGACTCAGTCCTCTGTTTATGAAGCTTTCCATGGTTATCTTCATTCTTCAGTGGTATCTTTTAACTCTGCCTTTTCTGCTTTAACTTTCTTCATGGCCTCAATCTCCTTGGTGATGTATTCCCTTTGATCTGACACTTCTTTTGTGAGGTTTTCCAATTGCTTTTGGATGGTGTATATGCCTCCTGCATCTCATTCGAACCCTGGCTCCATTATTTTCTAGTGATGCTGACATGACTAAAATGATTAATTTCCCTTGTATCCATACTTTTATCTGTGAATTGGAGATGTTAATAAGTATCTACCTTCTTGGATTGTTTTGTGACACTCAAGTAATTAATACACGCTTGTTAAGAAGTACTAGGTACAAAGCAAGGACACAAATTTTTATGTAATTATAAAGTTACATATTTTAGTTTTCTAATATTCTCTCTACTACTGAAGATTTACCACTGTACAGGCTAAATATAATTGTCAAAACTTTCAGTGAACCTCAATAGACTTTTACATACTTTCTCATTAAAAAAAATTATTTAGGGTCACCCTGGTGGCTTAGTGGATAAGCCCACCACCTTAGTGGAGAGCAGTCCACATACATCCCAAGGACCTGGGTTCATGTCCTGGAGCCAGGGGTGGAGGTGGGAGGAACAACCAAGATGATAAAATAAATTAAGTGCTTCTTCCTCTCCCTGCCTGCCTACTCACCTTCATTCCTGCCTGTATCTTTCCTTTAAATTTTTTTTGCTGTATTATATTCATCCTTTTGTGGAATTGTCGTAGTTTTACATTGTTTTGAATAAACTGTGCCTGTTTCTCCAGCTGCCGTCTGCAATATGTATCATTAATCACATCACAAAGACTTGTTTGGTTGTAAGACTTCCAGCATTTACTATGCTAAGGAAGGAAGGAGAGAAAATAGTTTTTGTCCCCAACCTCCAGCTTCCTTCATCTCCCCCCAGTACTCTCCCCACCCTCACCACACACAGACATGTTGACACTGATTTATCTTCGGGAGAATGTGATAAGAAAATGAAAATAAAGCCTTTTTGTCTTACATTACTGAACTTTTGGACACAATTTTAAACACATCTGGCATATCTTAACCATATGTTTAAATGTCAGGCAAATATTTAGATGCCTAATGTTCAAACCTAAGCTGCAGAGTTTAGAATTGCTGCAGAAAATTCCTTTTGTTCAGAGCAGAACATCTACAGTGCAGTTTTTGTGTTGTATGATTTGAACGGCACCAGACAAGCTTTTCCTCTGTCCAAAGAACATCGCTTTGCTCTCTTGTTCTAGATGTCTCTTCCTCTACTGGGGAATATTACAAAGCTTGTATACTAAAACAAGTTAGTTTACTTTCTGTCCAGGGAAGATTGGCAAGCAAGAAAATACATATATGCACATATATATGTATATATATACACAGAGAAAGAGAGAGAGAGAGAGAGAGAGAGAGAGAGAGAGAGAGAGAGAGAGAGAGAGAGCCTGAGTTAATCTTTGTCTATATGATTCTCTTGCTTCCAATGTTTGTTCTCACTTCTTTCTAAAATCGCTTGAAGGCATAGAGTTCCTTATCAGGAAGTAACAGTTACCTTTTCAAAAATGAAGCCATCAAGACTATTTTAAGGACTAAACAACATTAGCTGGAATTAAAAGGAGTCTAATATAAACAAAGACAGGGATATTCCCCTTAAGAAATGATCTAACACTTATTGTCATGATGTTGAACTGAAACCTAAATTCACTCATGAAAAACAAGACTAAAATGACAACCCACTGTTTAAACTTAAATTATCCTTTTTTTCTTTAAAGATGAAAAACCCTTTAAGTCCATCTCATATGCATCTATGAGAAATTGACCTATCATTATTCAAAATGTTTTATTTCCGTTTATTCCTTTTATTATTATTGTTTTAAAGGAAAGATACAGGCAGGAATGAAGGTGAGTAGCAGGAAGATAAAGGAGGAAGAAGCATTTTTAATTTTATTTTTAGTTGTTTACTCAGGTTGTCTGTGCCGCGCCCCCTTCATGCCCCCTACCGTACACCCCATGTCCCCAGGACTTGAACGAAGGGGTATATGACTTACTCCTTGGAGGAAATTTACCCAACCTCTGATTCACCAGGGACGCCTTTTCATTTGTTTTTGGTTGTTCCCCTGGACCTGGGACCTGGAATCTGGAGCGTGAACCCTGGTCCTTGAGATGTACATGGACTGCACTACTTCAGAGTGCAGACCCAATTGCTATTTCACCAGGACATGGTTCCATTTATTCTTACTGTGCCAATAATTAAGAAAACAACAAACTAATATTGTTCTTGTTTCAATTTAGCCTTTGGAAAGTATTTGTGTTTGGGTATAACTGTTTGTTTACAGTATATTCATTAGTTTTATTAACCAGTGTTTTGTGGTCTTAGGACTTTATTTTTAAACTTCAAGCAAAAGGCTATCAAGAACAAAAAATAGGGCAATTTTCTTTTTCAATCATTATGTCCACGTGCAGGTAAGGGAACATAATAATCCTCTGACAAAGTGATCCTTCAGCCACATGGAGAAATACTGCATAAGTGACTGAATCTTTTAGGGCTGGTATCATAGGTTCACTTTGCTTTGGGGCCATGACCTGATTATGAATGGAGAAAGGGTAGACTAAACAACATAGAATTAAAAATAATAATAATTGAGTTGTGGATGTGATAAAAGGAAAAAAAGCAAGCCATTGGTTTTGAAGTTTGGCTGACTGGTTCAAAGCTTGCTCTACTGTTAGTTAGATAACTTTGGACACATTACATGAACTTTGGTTTGTTTGTTTACTTTGGTTGGTTGGTTTTAGCACAAGCATATTTATTTACTAGCCAAAGAATTTATCTTAATTAAACCAACACATTGAAATAGTTGAATGTTAATTTGTGATAAATTGAATATAGTAATAAAAAAGAAACAGTAATGGAGAATTGTCCGTTGAACTGAGTCTGTTCACCTTTGCAGCTATTTCCTGTCCAAAATGATGATAGACTCGTTATTCTAGTTTTTTGCAGAGCCAAGTATAAGTGACAGTATTCATGATATATTCCACCCCTAATTTCCCACCTTCCAGTTTTCTTGTTATTGTTATTGTTATTCCTATCCCATTTCTGATGTTGAACCAATGCAACCCCTTTGTAAAATTGCAGAGGGGTGTGTGTGTGTGTGTGTTTGTGTGTGTGTGTGTGTGTGTGTGTATTTTAAGGAAATGGGCAAGCAGGAATGAGCTGGCAGGCTGTTAAGAAGAAGAGAGGAAAAAAGCATTTATTTTTATTTACTTGTTCATGACTCGGTTTGTCCCCCGGCCTCAGGATTTGAACCCAGGTCCTTGGAATTTACACAGATTGTGCATACCTGGCTGCTCAAACTTTGAATGCCAGTTTCTTTACTTTAAGTGGAAATATCCCTCAAGAGCTGCGAGGAAGCAATAAAACAGAGCAAGTGAAATGTAATCAGGTTGTAGACCATCAATACTAATAGTAAGGTTATAGGTTTCTTAACTTTCTTTAATCCACCTGCTATCACCATCATAATTCTATACATCCCCTACTTACTTTTATCCATTTACTTGATGAATCTGAGCTTGAGACTTTCTAACAGACTGAATAGTACTTGATGCCCCCACAATGTGGTCTTAATCAGACTAGGCAAGGCAGTATTTCCCAAGAGTTTCCATTGGTGTAACAGATTTCTCATATTATGTAGATTTTTTCATTTTGTAGGCAAAAATTCTACTTATGTTCCCTTATAGATTGAACATATGCCTAGATCTTATTTTGAAAATGTAAAAAATCCTGCTCTATATTTTTGTTTGTCTTTTCTGTAAGTTGTGCTATATTGCCAACATAGAGATAGTTAATATTCAAATAGAATTCTCCAAAACACCTTGCCCAATAAGACAGTCATTAGGGGTGTTGTCAGCTTTGTATATCTTTTAATAATTTGTCCAATTTAATAAGTTGGCTGAAGTTTGTTTTGGAATCACTATTCAAGTGCTTTTGCTTTCCTAAACTAACAGACTATCTCATGATTGGTACTCTCACCTTTTTGTAAAAACAAAATTTACACATCATGTCATATATATTTACATATTTTAAATATATGTAAATGTATATATTAAGTATATATAAATAGTACCTTTTGGAGAGTTTATCACTAGCATTTACTTTAGAAATATTTACTATAAGAAGAAAACAAGGAAACAGCAGTGAAGGGAAAAATAACCTCAATAATTCCACTGTCCATTTAAAAATAAATTTTGTCTTCCACTACTATTCATGTCTTATAAAATTACTCAGTGAATTTATTAGAATTATAATTTAAAGGAAAGAATCTTCATTAAAATGTAATTGCCTAATAAATTTGCATGATAAAATTCTGTTGCAAATTCAATTTAGATTTCTAGGAACTAAGTTTTGAGGAATTTTTAAAAAACATCTTTAGGATGGCATGGTGCTTGTCTGTCGCATCTTTCTACAAATATTGATATTCTAGTTAAGGTTCACAGTTAGGTGGAGCATCTGCCATTATAGACTATGCATCTTCTGTGAGCTAAAGATTTCAGTCACATGCTTTCTAACTTGAAACAATTAAAAAAAAAAGTTACTTTTCTAAAATTCCATTTAGAGGATATTCCATTTTAATTCATTGCACATATAGGAAAAAAATTTTTAAATGAAAATAGGACTGACGTATTTCAATCCTGGGGTTTTTTATTTTATTTATTTATTTTTTTTAATCAGTTTTCTTGTTTGAAATGTTTGCTTCTGAATCATTCTAGGTGAACTGGACTGGTTTAGGGATTAAAATTTTTGATCTTTAGGCTTTTGATATAAAAACTTTTAGGTTTGCTATTTCCCTTGACAACTGCATAAGAGTCCTTTCTGTGATCATAAACTAAAAGGGCTGTTTGTAGTTTGCTTTTAAAAATATCCCCTCTCATGTAATATCTCTCATATTCTTTCATGTTAAGAAACAGAAATCAGTCACTGCTGTACAAGATACCCCTCTAATTTGAAGCCATAAGTATACTCCCCCTACCCCTGCTCCAGGTAAGGTGGTTTGTTACTTGACTCAGTAACAAATCACATTTGTATACAGTCTCATAACTTTCATAGTCTCATTTGAACTTTATAATAAGCCTATGAAGCAGTGGCATAACTTTTGAGCACCTAACATATATAGTAGGTTCATAATGTTTGAGGGAATGAAATGTAGATGTTAATGTCTTTTTAAAAAAATAGGTTTTGAAGCACTGTGAAGTTAAAATGATTTTCTAAGGTCACTGGGTATAGTCTGGACTCATTTTTAGCCTTTCTAGTTCACAGAAAATGGTTGTATTTGTGATTTTAATTTTATTACTATTGATATTTTTAGGGTAAAACTTAGAGAGAGAAATGTTCCAATATTAAGTATGCAGTTTGAATTTTAAGAAATGTGGTCAACTGGTACAACCAACACCCAGTCAAGATGTGGAATATTTCCATTTATCCAGTGTTCCCCAGGATTTCTCTCAATCCCACTCAGGCAATTGCTGTTCTGATTTTCCAATTTTTTTTAACTTTAAAGAATGTTAAGGAGTTGCCAAGTGATTCAACTTACAAAAAAAATTCTAAAGCAATTTTTAAGTGTATGGCATATCGAGAAAATAATTTTCCTTTCTTGAAATTTAACTTTCCATAAGGACGAATTATACAAACAAGATTTTTAAAAATTATATTGTAATATTTGAAAGTGCTTAAAGTAAGAACAATTCCTTATTCAAATGGAGTCTAATTAGGAATCTTGAATCCTTTCTCAAACCTTTTTGAGTGGATTTAGAATACTTATATTGTTTTATTATAGTATTTAGATAACTTACAGACTTAATGTTTATAATGTTAATGATATTCAATAACTTACCTCTGAATTCACAGACTTCCATGTCTATAGTTTCCCATAACTAGATTCAGGTTGCAGTGCTCATCCCCCATCTGCACTTCAGATGAGACTGGCTTGCTCCTACATGGCTGCCACACTACAGACACTGCTCTGTGGAGCATACATCATCTTTCTGACCCAGTAGTATTTCTTTGACTTTGTCATCTATCCATCTGTCTGTCTCTGACAAAATCTATAAAATTGAGGGTCTATCAAGACAAGTATTGTCAGAGTTCTTTGCTCTTTCAGAGGGGAGATTGCAGTCTTGTTAGCACTTGAGGAGGCTGGAAAGAAACAGGAGGGAGTGGGGAGAGTCAGCCTTCTTAGAGCCGCTTTGAGAGTACTGTTGTTTCTCTGACTCCTTTTGAGATTTGTCTTTGATTTTCAGGAATTGATTTTAGAGTGCTTAGGTGTGATTTAGTTTGTATTTGTCTTGTACTAGTGATTCAGTGCGCTTGAATTTGTAGGTTTATACCTCTCATCAGATTCTAAAAAAATCTAATTTGTTCATTTTTCTTCCTATTTTCTTTATCATATTAATTATTTTACCTATTGACTCCAGCTTATAATCATCTTTGAATCTAATTAATATTTAATCTCTTAAATTTCTTTTTCCTGCTTAATTACATCTTGGAGTAGACATTTTTATTTTTTAATTAAAGGATTTTTTAAATTACATTTTGGATGATACATTGTCAGGCTGCACATGATGTTGTCTTTCTCTAAAGAGTGATGAGTATTGTTCTGACAGTTAAATTATTGGTCGGTCCCTTTGACCATGTGGAGACTTGACTTTGGCTTTATTGCAGTGGGTATATTTTGTTTGACCTTTACTTATCAAGTGTAACATTTCTGGGTTAGGAAACCATGGACTTGATTGCACATCAAGGCTCGTGGCATAGCCCAAACATCAATCTCTGTCTCCCTACAACTATGCAGTATCTGAACCTCTTGGAATTTTGCCATGTGGATAGAAAGCTTAGGGGTCAGCCAAGAACCCAAATGGGATTTTTAAGACAGATATTTAGAGTTCCTCCTTTGTTGGTCTTACTTCCAGGACCCTCCCTTCAAATCTCTCCTGTCTGGGGAACCCCAAATAATGACCTGCGTTTTCTCACCAGTAAGAACTGCTGCTTTGTGCTTGGATTCCATTTCCCTGTCCTAAGTTTTAGAAAGTAACTCACTGGGAGCCATGATGAGTATAGGCCCCTTGTCTTCTCCCCTTTGCTCAGGATCAAAGCTATGATCAAGATGCTATTCAGTGAGTACAAAGGGTTAAGTATTTTGTCTAATTTTTAATTATTCATGATAAGAGGATAAATCCAAATCCAGCTAAATTCCCTTAACATAATAAAAATTCCTTCAAACATTTAATTAAACAATTCTTTTTATGTCAAATTCATTGTTTTTTAAGTTATTAGTCAATCAAATGACCACCTCTACTAAGAATGTTGAAGTAGGGACAAATAGACAAATAGTCTAAACTTACGGCCATTAGCCCAGCCAGCATGACTCCTGTTCTCCTCACCCCATGACATCTTCTGTGCAGTTCTTTGTCATTTGAGATAGTCAATTCATCCTGATTTTCAGCTTCCTCAACCTTTGTAGTATTTATCATCAGTAGCAACCAAGCTATTCTTAATATTCTCCTTGTATTATTTTGTACTTATGTATCTGATGTTTCATTGATTCTTACAGGTATTTACACAGTTTCTCTCCTTAGAACATACTTTTGCTCTATTCTGTGCAGTCATTCTAACAGACTCCTGTGGCTTCCACTTTTGCCACAAAACAAAGGATTTCTTTGGTTTAGAGTTGTAGTCCGACCTTTCTCTCAGGGTTCTGCCTCCAATTCGACTTCTTCGAAGCTAAGAAATCATTAAATTAACAGGCAGCTGAACATTTATGCTATTATTTTGTAAAAAAATTGAGAGCAATTTATCCAATATCTGTGGGAATCCCTCTCTTCCTTTCAAATGCTTCCCCAACCAATACAAATTCTTAAGCAATGCAAAGGAAAAGCAGATTCTGATTCATCTGTGTTGACTTCACAGTGCTGTGAACAAAGCTTTTGAAGACTTTCTTGAGCTAATGTCTATCAATCATGTTCATTTGAAAGTTCTATTAATATCTCAAGTATAATTGCTTTGTTAGTTCTGCTAGATTTTGAGTGTACCCTTTATATAGTTATGATATGAATATTTTAGTATAAGCATAGAGCACAAATATAACTGTTAGAAAAGATGTATTTATTTACAACAAAAAGAAAACTTTGTTCACTGCAAGAAACTGGAACTCCTGTGTGTAGTGGTAATCAGGAAGTGAAACAAGAAAGGAGACCTCTGATCTACAAAAGAAGGGCTGAGAGGAGTTATCAGACTGGGTTTTGGAGGAATAAAGTCGAGAAAAGCCAGAAAAACCTTTTAGGTACAGGACTCCTTTCTGTGACTGGAATCTGTCTGTCTTGCTTCAGTCTATGACCCTTTTTCATCACCCTTAAATGTCCAGTTGAAACTAATTGCACTCCAGAATAGTATGAGTGTTTTATATTTTCTTAACTTTGATCTTCATAGGTTGAAGACTGTGTTTCATACTGAGACATAAAGACCAAGGACTGGAGATCGTGTATCAGGAGACAGATGTGGCCACAAGAACTATTTGTAGGAATTTAGGAAGAGATTTAGTCTTCCAAAGGCTTCAGGATTTCTGAAGTGTTTTGTATGGATAGTGATGGCAGGGAGGGTTTCAGTTAGTTACTAGATAGTAGTAGCATTTACAAAGTGCAGTTTAAAAAGTATTTTGGCATATCCTGGTGGCCTAGTGGATAAGGCCACTGGACGTAGTCCACATACATCCCAGGGACCCAGGTTAGAGACCTGGGGCTGAGGAAACAACTAGGATGAAGACTAAATAAAATAAATGTTTCTACCTCCTCTTTCTTCCTGCCTGCCTATTTGCTTTTATTCTTACCTGCACTTTTCCTTTTAAAATTTTTAAAAAATTTAAAGTATCGTTAAGTTTCTTATTTTCTTGGTACGCTTGAATTCTACAAGGACTTAAATATACTTGATACCTTTCTTTTTGTTCTTCTCTCAAACCTAGAACACAGGCAATTGACTTATTAGTTTCAACTGATTGAATGAATGAAGTAAATTAACGAGTTCAAACTCTTTACTTTCCTTTTAGAACCAATACATGGTCAGATGACCCTAATTTCAAATTGGTTATTGGAAACAACATTAGTAGTTTTCATGAAAACTGTTATCAGTCAGATCCTATTGAGGATAACTAAACCCCAAAATTGGTCTCTTCTCTGCCTTCTTTCGTACAAATATATTGAAACTGCTTGCTTTAGATTCAGCTGCAATCTCTCCTTCCACATTACATGAGGGTATGATAAGCATAAGAGAATGGAGCAGTTACCTTCTTTGTACATGCCTGAGGAGCACTTTAGTTATTGGGGTTGGTGCCCGTTAATTAGGATAGAAGTTATGCAAAATGAATGACATATCTTTCTCCTGCCCCCAAGGCTTCCAAACAAAAGCATTTCAAACTCAATATCTTTTTTCTTTCAAAACAAGATTCATGTTTTGAGTTCATCCAAATGGGATGAAGTTATTTTATTCTTTTTCCTAAAACATCAAATTCTCTAAGAATCTGAAAGCTTTTAGGAGGCAGGCTCTGTATAGGCAGGGGCAGGTTTATGGGCTTAGAGTAGCCATGTAATTTTAAGGCATAAGCAGGAGCTTCTCTATATGGTGAGAGCTATGCAATTTAGTTAATTGTAACCACTTCAAGTTCGTCTTCTAGCCAGTAATCTCCATCTTGTTCATTTTTTAATGGTTGACATTGATTGATACTGTCTAGACAAAATAATTGATTATGGCATCTTTACTATTTGATGTGGGATAGAGAGAAAAGGAATTGAGTGCTATTATTGTCTCTTAAGATCAGGGTGACTCAGGCTTCATTTCTTCTGAGATTTCTCTCTGTGGTTATCTGATGACTACTTTCTTGCTGTGTCCTCACAAGGTCATCCATCTGTCTGTATTGACTATGTCTCAAACTCCTCTTCTCATAAGGAACCAGGCACCCCAGACGAGGGCCCACTCTGACAAGCTCATTTTACCCTAAGTGTCTCTGTGGAAGGCATCATTTCTAACTACAGTCACAGTCTGAGGCACTAGGATAAGGATTTCAACATGTGAACTTGGAGCGGTCCAAAGAATAGACACAGATTAGAAGTTCTCCTTCAGTGGCTCTTCCATTGTTTATAGACACCTGGGAATATTTAGAACAAATTTCATGTAGTTCATAATTTTACAAGTCACAGGCTGAGTCTTGAAAGCGGCCTCGATCAGAAGTCAAGAGTCTTGAGCTGCAAAGCTGTATAGGATGCTGGACACAAGCAGGAGTTGTCAGGGGCCAAGGCAGTGTTTTTGACCAATCACTTTATGAATGTGGGTGAAAAATTGTCCTGTTGCAATCTATCAGGTTTTTCCTCTGACTCTGCAGGGTAGAGTCTCTGCTTTTACAGATCCCTGTGATTAGATTGGACCCAAGTGGACAACCCATGCTTCCCTCCCCATCTCAAGTTCTTCTACTTAATCACATCTGCCAAGTCCCCTTTGCCAAGGAGGGTGGCAGAGTCACAGGTTTATATTAATGGCAGTCATTTATCTGCCTACCATAGTATCCTTGGACACACTGTCTCTGAGCCAACATTTTAAAGAATAAAATAGAGATATTATTGTTACTGCCCTTAGAGGTTTGCTGTGGAAATTGAACATATGGCTTCTTATTTGATAACAAGCTTCTTATTTGATGTTATAAACATGTGAGAAAGAGAGACTGATTAGCAAAGTCATGAACAAAAATTCTCTAAATTCTCTTTAAACAAGCTTCTTATTTGATGTTATAAACATGTGAGAAAGAGAGACTGATTAGCAAAGTCATGAACAAAAATTCTCTAAATTCTCTTTAAACCATGCTAAAATTATTATCTCTTCTTTTTCTGTCTCCTGTACCTGACTGATAGCTCCTCGATTTCCTTATACTGTAGTGATAGCTCCCTCTTATCTTCCAAGTTCACATTCTTGTTCTCAACTTTGGAAGTGTACCTCAATGACTACTGTATTTTTTAATTAAGCAAAATACCTCATTCTTTGTTCTAAAAAAGCAACATGAAAGTTATCTGTTAGATACTAAGCTTGATACTGAGATAAGTGCCATATTCCAAAGGTTTCCAAAAGCTGGTTTTAAGATAAACTGATGATATGAAATTGGGAACCATTTCTGCTTGGTACATGAGAAATAAAGGAATAACTAATATATATATTCTTTCATCAGTTATATTCCTACAATATAAAGCAGTACTTCAGAATTTAGGCTTTGCAGTACAAACTAATGGGGTTCAACCCTTGATCTGCAATTATTTACTAGTTTAATGATCTTAGGAAGGTTTTATATTATATAAAATTTCCTCTCCTTGCTTGTTAAATGCTAGTAATACCTAACTCATGGATTTTCTTTGGCAATTAAATAAAACAACATGAAATATATTCATTTATCACAATGTCTGGCATATGCAAACTGCTCAGCGTTAATTTACTTTTGTTATCATATACTGGTTTCAGCTTTCCAAATGACTAATACAAAAAACATTGAGTGGGGAATAATTTAGGTTGATAATAATTAGTGAAAATGAGTTTTGACTTCACTATGTGAAAAGTTAGAAATATATAGGAAGCAAACATGGTAAAAATTGAAACAGTTTCCAAGTTTCTCTTCCTCTGCACCAGAGAATGTTTAAGCTTTTTTCTTTCAGAACCTTCAGAGCTGTCCTTTATGCTTCTGTAACGTGGAATTTGGAAAATCGGGGAGATACCAGCAGAAAGGCAGGGAGGGTTGCTGCCTCCCAGGCGATTTGGACAGACGTGTTCCAGAGGAGTGATAGTAACAAGAAGAAAGGGTAGTTTTAAAAATGTTATTGTGGTTTGTATATTCATTTCAAGATGTTAAGAAATACAATTAAGTTATTTTGAAATTTGGTTTCACTACAAACCTATTCATTTACTGTTTAGGAGAGCTGGCGTGGGAAGAGAGCGCCTGAAAGGGAGACCAAGAGTCTGGGGAAGGGAGGAGTCTAAGACAAACTGATTATTTAAAATTCTGATTGAGGCTGAGTCCTGCAATGTGATTGGGTGTGTTCATCTTTGATTACTGGGAGCTCACATTTGAGGTCATTTTTGGCAAGTCAATTTGCTACTCTTAGATTTTTTTAAACTAGTTTATTTTGGGTCTCATGGAAACAAATGACTGGCTTTATGAACTAGACCTTTTAAGCTGGTGGTTTTGGCTTTGACATCACAGCTGGAATTGGGGGTAAAAACCAAGCCTTCATTGTGACTGAAAGGAGGCAGATATGTCCAATAAAAAAAAGCATTTTCATTTTGGAGAAATCACAGATTACCTGCTTCTGACTTTCATGTTTTGGATGTCTTTGGACTACGATTGTAATTAGGCTATGTTGTCTCATTTTTCCCCCACTCTCCTGAAAACAAAGGCAGTTTTCGTCCAGAGACTAATCTTATCTCTAGATAGCTGATGTGGAATGTCTCTTATTTGTGCATTAGATGCTGGTCTGATTTTTTTAATTCATTAGCCACATCATCAGAAGTTCATTTATATAGAAGTTAGAAGCTGTAATAACTAAAAATTGGAGACCTATAATTATTACTCTTCCCATTTAATACAACAAACTGTATGAGCACTAAGGTTTAGGGGTCCCTGTGCTCAGGGCTATGGAAGCCAGTCAAACCAGAGCCTGACTTCTACAGTTGAGTGTGAGTCTGGCTTATCAGACTGAGAAAATGTAAATCACCATAAGACAACATAAAAAGTGATGATAGAAGCCAAGTAATCTTTAAGTACAGAGAAGGAAAAGGAGAGAGGTCACTGAATGGCTCACTGAAAAGGTGATACATGAGCAGAATCTTTAAGATTGGTGCTTATTAATCTTTAAGGCAGTATTTATTTTAATACTATATATAGTTTATTTTTCTTACCCTAAAAGTTGTGGCTCACCATGGTGGAATAGTGAATGGGTCCACCACCTTCATCTGGTGCCGTCCACACACATCCCAGAGATCTGAGTTTGCATCCCAGGGCCAGTGGGGAGCAACCAAAATGGACAACTCAATAAAATAAACAAATACTTTAGAAGTTATGAACCTGTAAGTATTTGGCAAATACTAACTAGTTGGCAGAACTAGTCCTCAGTAACTCAGTAGAAGATAACCACATGCACATTTTATGTTAGCCTTTTTTTAATATGTAGTTTTTACAAAGTTGATTTATCTGTATAATATAATTTAACTATTTTTAAGAAGAAATAAGAACTTACTCATGTTTAAAAATTGTATCAATAATATTGCAATGGTATTTGTCTATGATTTTAAATGACTTCCTTATTAGTGGATATGTAAGGCAATTCTTTTTTTGCTTTGCCTGTTTTTGTTTTTGTTATGAGACTTGTGCAATTAATAGTATTGGTATAAAATCTTTGTATCGTATTGTCCCTACTTCCTTAATATTGTGATATAGAGATGGATTCTTGAATACAAACACTTGAGAGTACAGGGGAAAGATTCAGAACAGTGTTCTAGGCACAGGTTCCAACACTATCTTAGCAGGTTGTTTTCCCTGGTTGTAAAAATAAATAGACAAATAACTTGCATCTATAAAGGTGACTATGAATATAGAGATGATTTTCCACATTGATCTTGTGGTATTGAATTTGGACATACAGTCATTCCACACTGAGATGCTGTAAACTATGAATTACAACCATGAATTTCAAAGCCATGTACAAAAATATGAGCTGATTCATGAACTGATCATTTTTACATTGACAGTATGTTGCAATTATATTTTAGGTATATTGGAATAAATAAGAGAGTAAAATGAATTCTATGTTTCTCTTTACTTGAAATATAAATCTTTTAAATTAAAATTTAGTCATTAATAATAATCAAGTCAATAATCTGATGTTTATTCCACTCAGCCTCTTATTATTTCAGATAATGTCTTCTCCATTTCTAGACATAACATTTGGTTTGAATCTTTCATTTCTGTCATTTTGTTCATGTGTTCTCTTCCTTCTTGAGCATAGGGAGCACAATCATAATGGCTCTCTTAAATCTTTGTTTGTTAATGCTCATCTCTGCCATTTCTTAGTCTGTTTTTATCGATTGTTTCTTCTGTTTATAGGTCAGATGTGCCTATTTCTTAGCAAATGTGGTAATTTTTGACTGGATGCCAGACATGTAATTCTTATCTCTTTGGGTACAGGTTTTGTTGTATACTTTTGTGTAGTATTCTAGGTAACAATCAAGTTGTTGGTCTCTGTCAAAAATTTCAGATTTGCTTTTAAGTTTTTGATTTATTTAGCATACTTAGCAGTCTAGTCTAGGGCTAGTTTTGATTCATAACTAACACAGTGTCCTTCTGAGGCTCTGTGTATATTCTGTGTATTATAGGGTCTTCCCACACTGATTGTCAGGGATACAACTCTTCCCAGCCCTACGCATATTCCCCCCAATTTTTGACCTATTGCTTTTCAGTGCTTCTTGTCCTCCAGACTTGATAATTTTCTCTTCCCATACAAAGATATATACTCAGCTAAAGACTGAAGGGAGCGCTGCTGAAGAGTTGTAGAAATTTCTCTTTGTGAAACTCCTTCCAATCATTCTATCCCCCAGATTCATATCAATTTGTCCTAAAAACATTCTGATTTTTGTCTCCTCTATTCACTGAGATTGCCAGGCTTTATTTGGGTTTGTACCACTTCCTGTAACCCGCCATATGGCAGCAAGTTGATACAATTACAGGATTTCCTTCATTTCTCCCCCTCTCAGGGATCACAGCACCAAACTGCTCTTTGTTCAGTACCCTAAAACCACTGTTTCCTATGTTTTGTCTACTGTAGAAACAGTGGTTCCTACTTCTACATCATGGCCAGATGAATGATGCTCTTAAAACTGAAAATAAAATTCTTTCCCCACTGAAGCAAAGTAAATCTTGCTTCACTGACATTCATGAAAATGAAGCTCAGCTCTAAAAGACTTGGTCATATTAACTTGCTTAGGAGCAGCATCAGGAAGATGGCCAAGTACATATCTCTTTCTCCTGCTCTCTGACTAGCAACCACTTCACATTCATCCATAGACAAAGGTGGGAACTTTCAGAGACCGCACTACAGTCCAAGAGCCATGTGAGAAGGGAGGCTCGCAGCCAAGTGGCTGATCTGCTAACATGGGCTAGGCCCTGATGTGGACACAGCTCCATGCCCTTGAGAACTCAGCTGCAGCCCCACAGTGTTGGGTTGTCATAAGCACCATATGCCAGGGGACACTCCTGTCTCAGCTTCTGGAGACCCTGAAAGGGCTTTTTACTTGGCTCCAGCCCTTTCCAACTGCCATCCAGAAGCAGTGCGGCTGGCTTAGGGAACCAAGGGCAGACACTCCTGCCTGTGCCCCTGGAGACCCTGATGGGGCCCAGTAAACGGTTCCAGGTCCTAGTCAAGGTTGGTCCTTAGATACAGGGACCACATGGGAAAAACTCATATACTACTTCTGGGGACATAAATCCAAGGAAAATGTGTTCACAAAAACCAAGACATGAAAAGAGGCTAAGCAGCTCCATTGTTGGATGAATGAGTAAAGGAAAGATGATAAATATGTACTACACATAATTGAATATTATTTGTCCATAGAAAAGAAGGAAAACTTGCCATCTGCAACACCATGTAATATACTTTGAGGGCTTCTGGTAAAATAAAATAAATCATCAACAAAGACAAATATTATTTGATCTCACATTATAAGTAGAATATTTTTTTAAAAAAAGCTAAGCTTAAAGAAACATTGTAAAATTGTGGCTGCCAGGATCAAGGAAAGGGAAGATGTTGACCAGTGTTTACAGACTTCTAGTTATAGGATGAATTAGTTCTGGGGATCAAATATTCAGCACAGTGACTTTAGTTAACAATATTATACTCTTGAAAGTTGCTGTGCTAGATCTTAAATACTCTCACCACACACTGGCAAAAGTTTACGGTTGAGGTGATAGACATTTTAATGAACCTTATTGTGGTAATCACTTCACTATACACAAGTACCACATTAAATGTCAATTATAATCTCAATAAAGAGTGGATAAAAGGAGAACTGGGTTATAAGTACAAACAGCAAACCTTCTTGTTTTTAGATCAAACAATTGTATAGTCCCAAAACAGTAATATCCAAACCAAAACATGTTAACTTAAATCACGCCAGTGGATCATTATTCCAGTCAGAAAAAAACAAGTTTACAATGCCGGGCACTGGATGTTACTGCATCACCATGAAAACAATGAGAGTATCCTCCAAGGGCGACAACATGCGGCCTCCACAAGGTGCCTCCGAGAACCTTCTCACCCTTGGGCGCCACTGTGTGTGCGGACTCAGGGCCACACTTTGGTCAGGGGCCTAGCTGCCATTGGGCCACACTGCTCTGGGCGCCCTGCGCTTGAGCCAGCACCCGGCAGGCCAGTGGCCGCACTATCCTGGGAACCTAGCCTGGCGTGGGTGCGGTGGCCGCCACCTGGGTGGCTCTTCCTGTGTTCCCAAAACTGAGAACGTCAGAACCCAGTACTGGCCCGCAGAAGCACGCACTTGTCCTCACCAGGGCCCTTGGACAGGAGTGCCAACTCAGATGCTGTGACAAACACAGAGAAGGCAGCATGCTTATCGTCACATTAGTGGGCTTCACGACCTGCAAGTATGCAGTGGCAGATGCACACTGTCAGGTGAGTCTGTGCCTTAGAGTTGGAGACTCTGCTGGGTCCCCTGCAAGGGGTTGAGTGTAGTCTGGAGTCCTCACTCCTGCCTGGGCTGAGTAAAATGCTCTGTAGATAACTATTAAATCAATCTCATCTAATTTAAGACCATTATTTCCTTGTTTATTTTCTGTCTTGATCTTTCCATTATTGTAGGTGGGTGTTAAAGCCCCTTACTACTGCTGTGTTGCTGTCTTTCTCTGTTTAGGTCTGTTAACATTTACTTTTTTATACTTGAGTGTTTCTATGATAGGTGCTCATGTATAATAAGTGTTATGCCAACCTGTTGTATTGATTTATTTTTCGTTATATAATGTTCCTCTTTGTGTCTTGTTTCCTTTTTTGATTAGAAGCCTGTTTTATCTGATATGAGTATAGCAGTTTCTGCCTTTACATTTTTTCCATTGGCTAAGAGCACTATTTTCCATTCCTTTACTTCACAAATACATGTTTGTCTATAGTTTAAGTGGGGGTCTTGTAAACAGCATAGTTGGGTTTTGTTTTTTTAATTAATCTAGCCACTCTGTCTTTTGACTGGTGAGTTCAGTCCACTTACATTCATGGTGTTTATTGATACATGAGGGCTTGCCATTTATGTTTTGAATTTTGTTTTCTGGTGCTGTCTGTTTATTGCCTTGTTTATTTCCTATGAAACTTCTCTTTTTTCTTTTTTTTATTTAAATAGAAGAGCATCTTTCGACAACAGCACTTGCAAGTTAGTTAGCAAAGTACTTCAGCTTTTGTTTGTCAGGGAAAACACTAAAAGTAGGCAAGTGGATGAGCTGTTGGTATGAGTCCCCATTACTGAATCCTGCCTAGTTTGGTTTATGAATTTATAGGAATGAAGAGAAGGAGAATATATTTGAGGAATGAACCCTATGGTGGTAGCTTTGGCATTGTGAGTAGCTGACATGAACAAGTATTGCTAAAGTATTTGGTGTAGACCCTTATTCATAATCCTCAGTCAATAAAAAGCTATTTGCTCCCTTATCCTTAAATTGCTATCAGCAACAATGGGAGAACACTAGATTAAGATAAAGTTGTAGGGAGGGTGAGAGGGGAAGAGAGAGGTTTAAGGTAACAAGTTAGTGGACACGTAAAGGCCTGTGGAGAGAGATGAAGAAGGGTGCTGAGAGAGTGCTGAGAACATAGGAAAGCTCTACTGTGGAATGTAACTCTTCATGACTTGATCTGCTGATTCAATGTGATTCCAATAAAAATCTCAGCAAATAAGTTTCAAATATCAGCACACTGATTTTGAAGTTTACATGGAGAAACAAAAGACAAGAATGGCCAACACAGTATTTAAGGGGAGAATGGTCAGAATGCTACCTGATGATGACCTTAAGGATTTCCATAAAATTGTAGTAATCATGTCTGCTATGAAATAAATGAAATGTGAAATAAATAGATCAGATTATCGAACAGAAGGGAGAACCCTGAAACATGCCCCCATAAATGTGATCAGCTGATTTTTGACAAGAAACAAAGACAATTACAGTGTGGTGAAGGCAGTCTCCGCAGAATGGTGCTGGATCAGCGGGCAGTCTGTAAGGAGCATGAACCAGACACAGACCTGTCACGCTTCACAAAAATGAACTCAAAGTGGATCATAGACCTAAAAGTAAAACCCAAAACTATAAATACATGGAAGTTACCATCAGAGACACCTAGATGACCTTGAGTTTGATGATGTGTGTCTAAATACAATGCCAAAGGTACGCTCCATGACAGAAATAAACAAGCTGAATTTCATTAAAGTTTAAAACTTCTGCCTAAGTCTGGAACCCCCACAAAACGAAATGATGGCGAGGTGTAGAGCAGCAAGGGCTCTTTTGCTCTGCTGGGGGGAAATGCAAAACGGCACGGCTACTTTGAAAGACTCGGTGGTGGTCTCTCACAGCACTAAACATACTCTTAACAGGTGATACTGCAGTTGTGCTCCTTGGTGTTTTTCCAAAGGAGTTAAATACTGTGTCCACATAGAAACCTGTACACTAATGTCTACAGCCACATTTTCATCATTGCCAAAACTTAGAAGCAATCAACATGTCCTTCAAGTAGGTGAATGAATAAATGGTGGTATATGCAGGCAATGGAATATTGTTCAATAGTAAAAATAAGTGAGTTATGAATCCATGACTCTGTGGTTTAATATATGAAATTCAGGAAAAGACAAAATATGGAGACAGTAAAAGCATCAGTGTTTCCTAGAGGAAGGGTAAGAAGGTATGACTAGTCAGAATACACAGGGCTTTCAGGACAGTGAAGAGACTGTATTTGGATTTATCCAAATCCATACAATGTAGGGCACCAGAGTAAACCCTCAGGTAAACTATGGGTGATGGTGACATGTCAATGTGGGCTCATCTGTCGTGACAAATATGCCATCCAGTGAGTGATGTTGTTAATGAGGAGGCTGTGCTGGCGTAGAGTAGGGAGTGTATAGGAAACCCTTGTACTGGTCTCTTAATTTTCTTGTAAACGTAAACTTTCTAAAAAATAAAATCTTAAAAAAATTCTTAAAAATTATATACAATGTTGATAACCTTTATTCGTGGTGGATCCTGGGACATGAGAAGAGTAATTTATTTTTTGTGTAATCTCATGTTCTTCTCTGCCAGCAGTTCTAAGATTTTTTAGCAGGTCTGGATATGTATGTATGTCTTGTGGCAGTCGCTGGTGTTGGTGACTGAGTTTTACTTCCTTGGTGTTTGATTGAAGACAACACTCAGGAATTATCACTGTCTCGTTGGGAGCTTGCTCTTAATAGGAGCTGGTTGAACTTCATTCACAGATATAGATATGAGAGGATGAAAGAGACTGTGACTCTAGAAAGGCAACATTTAAAAAAATGTTGCTCTGCTTTTCCTTCCCTTTACTTATCTAAATGGATGTTACTGAAAATGAATCACAGTTAAGTTTAACTGCTTGATAATGTTTACCAAGTACATACTTTATACCAGTTATAATATAGAGCTACATAAACAGATTTATGAATTTTTGACATTTTCTTACCTTCAAACCCTTTATTCTTTTACTTTCTTTCCTCTGTTATCCTTTTCTTTTTTTCCCTGGAGGATTATGTTTTCGGTTTTCTAAGCTGCTTTTTATTACTACACTCACCATCACCTTTCATTTCTCCATATTTTTATTCCATTCTATTCCTTTTGCCTAGAATATTTTCACCATCTTTCTTTCCTGGATCACTTGTATATATGCTTCCAGGTTCAGCTTAGATGCCATCAAATAGATCAACTTGTGCCAAATGATATGTCGGGTATATAAATATTTGTTAGTGAATAAATAAAAACAAAAGTGTAAATGAAGCACATCTTCCCCATATTGCCTGCTTCCTGTGCCTTCATCCTTATACTGAAGAACAGAGCCATAGCTCAATCTACTAACACACAATGGATCATAGTATATGCTTTAGAGTCTGACTTTGAGTTCAGATTCTGGCTCCACCCACTGAACAGCTGTGAGAGATGTTCATCCCACCAGCTGTGACTGCACTGCTGTCTCTTGCATAGATTATTGTGAGGATTTGATGAGATACACAAAGTAGCACCTAAGCACTCATAAATAGTAACTTATTATAAGCCAGGAGCTTACTTTTTATATCATGTTCTCTTGTCAATTTGATTGCTCTCTCAATTCTCTCATCAATTATAAACTTCTCATGTTATCACAAGAAAGACTGCCCAAATGTAACAGAATGTGAAAAGTATGGTTTTTATTATATTTACATAAAATAGCCAGTTACACCAAGTTGTCCAAATGCATCAGTGAATTAAAGCCTCCAACTTTTACAAACTTTTATACGTAGATCTATGCATTTATAAATACACAATATGTAAAAGATATATATTTTATTCTAAAATAAAGTGCCTAAACCTTGATATATGGTGGCATAATAGAGAAAAAAAATGTCCATTTGATTAGCTATAGACTTCCCTCCCACAGTCTAATAATCTGTATTATACACAATTATTCAGGTATAGTGAACTTGAATCACCCATTATTTTTAAATTCTCCTAAGATAAGTTTGTTATCCAAAATTTTTTTTAAAAAAGGCAGTTGGATGACTTCATGAATCAGATTCTAGTTTTTCTTGAACTGTGCTTGGCACAGAACAGAGCCTGGCTTCCCTCAAAAGAAGTATAGTTTAACTTCATTATTTTCCCTTTATTTGGGTGGCGGGGGATTGTTGTCCTTTTTTCTAGGGCGATAAGCAGAGAGAGAGAGAGAAATAATCAGACATCTCTTAATTCTAAATCTTCTATTAGCAATAAGTAGTGCTGCTGTAGAGATTAATGTCTTCACATCACCCTAGGCCTGGTGAGAAATTTCTCTCAGGATTTGAACTGATGAGTCCTGCTTCCTCTGTTAGAATTCAATCCTGCTTGAGTGAAGAAGAATTGAGGTGTAGTGCTCAATAGAACTTTCAGAGAGCCCACTCAGATTGAAATGGAATGCTCTATCACAGTGGAAAACCCTGTGAGAATATGTTTGAATTTAGGAACAAAGTAAAGCTTAAAGAAAATTTGGATGATTTAAAACAATTCAGAAAATCCTTGTTTCAAATAGGAACTATTTGCTCCAGTATATCAGATCTGACTCTTGTGTTTCTACTGTATTTCCTGTTACCTCAGATTTTAAGACGATCACTTGCAGTTTTTGATAAGGAATAGAATTCAAAAATGTCTTTGAAAAGACATATTTAACATATTTAAGAAGGTGAAGATACCTAATGATAGCTTAACATGAACCTAACCATTTCAGAATCGGTGGGTCATATATTCAAATTTCACTGTATGCTCTCTTCACGAGGAAAGGAGGAAATTGTCAGCACTGAAAATGCATACAACACGCTATTACTTCTCAACATATGGTAGGCTGTGAACAATGAAAAGCAGAGATATTTCCAGAGTCAGAACAAGAATGGAGTATTTAGTTTACTTTGGGAAGACAAAAAGGAGAAAAGGTCACGAAAGTGTCTCTAATGGCCAACCCACCTCAGCAGGCCCTATGCACACAGCGCCTAACTGCTGATCTTGGTGAGCATCTTGTTAATGGCTTGCTTGACGTGCGTGGTGGAGCTGCGTCGCCTTGTCTTGCCCTGGACCATCCTCCGGCGACGCACCTCTCTGCACAACTCATAGAATATCTCGGTGATGCTTCCTTCTCCAGTGCAGGCAGAACACTCATAGAAAGCACATGCCAGCTCTGCGGCCAGCTTCTCCCCTTCCTCTGTGCTGACCTGTCTGGAGTGGTCCAAATCAGCTTTGTTCCCAACTAAGATGAGGGTCACATTCTTGGGCTTTTTGGTCTCATCCAGGATGTTCTTAAGGGGCAGCACTTCCTCAAAACTCCCTCGGTCAGTAATGTCGTAGACCAGCACGAAGCCTTCTCCCCAGCGCATATGTCCTTCCCTCTGAATGGTGTCTTCCTGTTGGCAAGGGGAGAGTGGCAGTGGGAAACCTGGAAATTATTGTCATGAGGAGACTCTCTATTGCTAACAGAGATCCCTTCATTGCCAATTCTAACTCGTCATTAAAATGTATTGCTAGTCTGCTAGTCTGCCTGGCAAACTTACCTTCTCAATTAGTTCAGAATAGAAGCATTACTTATGCATGGCAAGATATTTAAGGGAGCTAATTTTTTTCTAACTCCCTAGACTTTATAACTTTTCCACTTCTGATTTTTTCTTGTTATATCATTAAATCTGTAATCAGAAGAGCTATAAAGAAATTATCATTTTAGTTGAAGCCTCTGAGACTTCTCACATTTAAAGAAATGTCAAGTAGTATTAGACAAGTAACCTTTCTCTTTCACTTTAGAGATGAAAAGTAGAGGCATGGCTTAATAAAATGCTTTGCTTTTTAAAAATGTTTTAATACCCCACCTACTCTGCCCCTGATTATAGACAGTTAATTACTGGGGGAGAGGTGGGCAGATAGTGGAAAATTGTATAGTAGTAAGTCAAACTCAAAGTCTGGACCTTTGGCTTTTTTTTTTTTTTTATCCTAACACCTCCAAAATATTGTGCTGTTCCAATAATGACAGAAACTCACTTTAAGTGATTTCTGAAAGGGGCACTCGCTCCTTCCTAGGAAGGTAATGTGCGATTTGAAAATGCATTGCCTTCATCGGTTCAAATGTTTTCTGTAAGCATGTACTTCTCTGCTGCCTCTCTCTCTAGAAACAACTGGGTTCAAGGTGATATGTAGGCAGATACAGAAGGAGGTAGTGATAAGAAGGAAAAGAGTACAATTAGTTGCAACAACTTTTCTTGAATTAAATACTGTAATTCAAGTCTTCTTGAGATCATAGGTCACTAGTAAAGTACCATGGTGACCTTCAGCTTTAGAAACAAAACCTATCTATGAATCCATTTGTAATCTTAGAACTGATTGACCTCAGCAAATTTATATTAGTTTTTTTCTTAAATAAATTGTTCATAGTCTTCAATCATGGTTCAAATTTTTAATAGAATGTGGTGAGGTCTGTAAAGAATATTACAGGAGAGATTCCCAAAATAATGTATTCTGAAAAAAAGATTCTGAGCGCACATAAGTTTAGAATATAATATATTAAGCATCTTAAAGATTTATTGCATGTGCAAGCATATTAAAGACTTTAAGAATCTGTTCAGTAAAGAGACCCATTTAATTTTATTCAGAGTATTTCAAAATACATTAAATAACGAAAACCTATTAATATCTTACTATTCCCCAAAATATAGGTGGGCAATTCTGTTTTAGATAATAGCATGTGAATACATGAGGGTATTTTCACAATTCCCTTAAAGTCCTGGGTAATTTACGTAAGGATGCATACACAGGTTATTGCAGATGTGTTAATAAATAAAATACTAGGTAATTTTTAAAAAGTCTCAGGCATCATTTAATTGTAGGAAAGTATCTTAATTCTGCCCATATTATGCACATCTCTTTTTTATTTGACTGAGAAAATATTTTAGTTGAACTCTGGATTCACCTGCCCAGCAGTATCCAGTATCTCCATGGTGACAACTTCATCATCGATGGTTGCTTGGTGTCGGTAGGTTGATTCTGAGGGAATGAGAAAAAATAAAAAGGTGAATATATGCCTATATAGAAATAGTCATAGAAGTCTATCTGTTTTCATGGCATAAGGGATGTACATCCCAGGAAGGAGAGAATGATCTACAGAAATGTGCTGTCTGCAATGACGCTCTGGAAGTGACAGGATCTAGTAGGAGAGCCAGGAACTTTCATGGAAGAATCTCTTTGTTTTATTTTATTCTTCTACAAGGCCAGCTTCCTGATGCTCCATTCTTTTTCTAAAACAAGGCTTCTACATGCTAAAATGAGAAAGTGATTCCACAAAATGCAGTTTCCCTTGATACTCTTAAAAATCTAGTATCTGGAAATCACTATTAATCCTGTCCCTGCCAAGACACATAAAGCAAGAGCTTCTCGTTTCTTTCCAGACCTCAGTTCTCGAAATGTAGTAGATATTGGAGGGCGGTAAATAGCTATCTGTGTTAAATGCAAAAGACCTGTAAGGCTGAGAACCCCCTGGGCAGTAGAGGGTAGTCAGACCCAGTGGTCTGGGGATAGAAGTAGGAGAATGTGGGAGGGGGATGGAGGGGAGATGGAGCAATGTGGTGCTCATTTTGCCTCTTCAAAGAAGAAAATTCATAGCATTTCAGTCCTAGTGGGGGGCTGGTGGGTTGACACCAGAATGGTCCACACTGTGTTGACGCAAGGAGAAAGGTCAGCAGGTGTGAGGGCCTGTGTGATGCTGAGTGTGTCCTTCACCACATGAAATGAAAATTAGATGTTACAGTAGGCACCAGCAAGTACTGCTCTGCATGAAAACTAGGACAACTGAACTAAATAACAAATACATGATTGATTGAGTTGATGAAGGTCAAGTTGAGGAACTCTCCCAAAAAGCATCACAAATGTTATAAAGGAAAATGTAAAAGTAAAATATAAGAGAGATGGAAAACAGACATAGATATATCAGTATCGTTCATAAAGTGAGCTTCAAAGAAAAAATAAAAGAGAAGGGTGAAAATATTTGAGGTAGCAGTGACTGAGATGTCCCAGGATGAGAGGTATTGAAAGGTTTCAGATCAAAAGGACTAACAGGACTTTGGGAAAAAGTGCCAGATCAAAACCCATTAAGCAACATTTAAGGATATCAGTGACAAAGGATAATTGGAAAGGGCCTAGAGAAAAAAAAGCCCATCACCTACAAAAGGACATGACTCGGAGTGATAATGGACTTCTTAAAAACAAAAATGAATTCAAGGTCACAGTGGAGTGAAACAAAGCAATAACATTACATCACAAGTGGTTCCAAACTACAATTCCAGATGATACCAATGTATCAGCGTGGAGATGGGGAAAGAGACCTGAGACAGGTTTGACTAAGCTAGTGTACTTATCTCCTTCTGGAAGATAAATCATGGAAGAAATAGTTGAAAAGAGCGAACTATAGATTTAATTCAATTAATTAAGAGGAGTAACAATAAATCCAAGAATATATGAAAAAAGAAATAAAAGAGAAAATGGCAGAAAAAGCAGACAAGGTTAACATAACCAAATCATTATGCTTGAAAAAATGCAAAATTGGTACAACTGGAAATAGAACACTTAACTAGTTCAATAACAGTAACTAAATGTTAACTGTAGATCTCTCCTAACCATAAAAAACAACTGAATCTAGGCTTCAAAGGAAATTTCTGTTAGACATTTATATAAATTGTTCCAGATAATAATAAAAAAGGGAGCTCCCCAATGATGTTTATGGAACATTATGCGACCTCCAAGAAGAAATGTTATAAGAGTACAAAGAAGAGAAAAAAGAAAATGTAGGCTCATTTCATTCTTGAACATAGATTCCAAAATTCTCAATGAAATATTGCCCAATTGAAGCTAATAATGTAGTACGAAAAGTATATCCTGATAAAGAAGAATTTTAGAAATGCAAAGAATGTTTAAAATTATAAATAGAATTTGAATACTTATTAATGGAAAAACTAATATCTATTTAGAATTTTTTAGTATTCAAAAAAACTAAGAATAGTAGGCATTATTTAAGGGTATAAATACTATATATATCAAAGCCCTACAGCATACATCAAGTAAATGGAAAAAATTTAAACACATTGCCTTTAAACTGAGAAACAGGAAAAACATGTTCTATTGAATAAAACAGTATAGATTGCAAGCCCTACCCAAATGCAGTAAGGTAGTAAAAATAAATAAAAAATATAAGGATAGGAAAAAAATAAAATTTGTGGAATAATTAAAGTCAAATAGAATTACTTTCATTTTTTCTATACAGGTTAGAACCACCTAGAAAATGTAACAGAAAATAAGAAACCATTCCCAATAGCAGTAAAATATAAATATACCTAAGACATAACAATGAATAAACACAACTCTGTAAGATAAAAATTTTAAACTTTAAGCATACTTTATTTAATAGGAAATCACCAGATTAATGGATGGATGAACAATGATTTTTAAAAACACATTTTCCCCAAGTTCCATACAGTTGAAATTAAAATTCCATCCATTTTTGAGGAACTCAACATGCTTATCAAAAATGGCATGGTGCAATGTATAACACTGTCCAAACAGTGTGGTACTAATATCAGAATAGGCAAATTCGCCAGTTCCTTACAAATAGATCCATGTTCTTATAGGAACTTGTAGATGACTGAGGAGGCCCTGCAAGCCCCCGAAAGACTGGGTTGGTTGTGCAGTAGAGGCAAGGGAATTACTAAGTGGAAGAATAAAGTGGTCCTGATAGCACATATTAAAGGTCAATTCAGATGGATCAAAATCTTAAACTATCTAAACATAAAATGTAAAACTTAAAAGAAAGAAAAATAAATTACAAAGTCTCCCAAAAAATGAGGTAAAAAATAAATGGATTGACTAAAATTAAGGATTTTAATGCAATGTTATAAGCTAAAGATAAGAAAATATTTGCAATGCCATAAGCAAAAGATTTATTAATATCTAAACTATAAAGAATTTTTAAATTATTAAAGATGGGATATAAAAGAAATATAGGTAAAAGATATAGGCAAAGGAAAATCACAAAAGCAGCAGCCAGCTAATGTAAGAAAACATAAAACAATGGCTACTTACCAAAGAGAGGTTTGTGGAATGAGTTTGTGGCCATAAATGGGCCCAAACTGCAAAGGTGATAGTATAACAGTTGTCTGGGTTATGGAGAGCATCCTCAGAGAGTATTGCATGGGCAGCATTTTGGAGGACACCTCAGTGGTATTAAATGTGCAAATACTCTGGGATCCAGTGAGCCCCGCTCAGGGGTATGCCCCAGAAAAACCTTGGCGGAAAACATTCTCCCAGTTGATACTTGGATAACAACATCAGTATGACCCAGGCACTTCTTAGAAATGCACATTCCTGGCTCCACCCAGATCTTGTGGGCATGTGCTCAGCAATCTGTGTCCTAACCAGCCCTGCAAAGCAGGTGGAAGTCTGAGAACCATTGATTTTAGGAATGCTTTCCCCAGTGATACTAGTAGGGGGTTAGATTGGAAGTAGCTTAAGTGTTTATCACTGACAAAGTGAATTTAATGATTAAAATCAAGATAACATTCACTGTACATTGACGTGTGTTTTACACCATTACACTATTCTAGAACATGTAATTCATAGATGGTATGGACAATGACTCAATTTTCCAGTACTCTGTTCCCTATTCTTCTGTTGAATGGAGATTATTGTTGTATCTGAGTCAATGATCTAAAACACCATCTATGGCAACTACTAATCTAGGAGTGCTCCCTCCAGTATCCCTGTCCCATTTTTGGGCTTCAGCATGAGAGCAAAGGCCAAACAGCAGCTCAGAAGCCATGGTCTGTGACCTTTTTGCTCTTCCCTCTGCTGTCCTTAGTAGCCTTTGTGCTGCCTTCTTTTAAAAGAACTGCCATCGACCCACAGCCTGGAAAACAGTTCCGAGCTCCCTTCCATCCTCCTGTACCAAAAGCTGTTGGACACTGTTGCTTCTGGGATGTGTATTTCAACCACAGAGGGCCACAGTGGGTGGCTTGGGGGCAGAATATAATGAAAATTGTATGAAGTTGTGTGGATCTTTGACTGCTTGTGAACTGAAATGAAAAGATGAAATGCAGGAAATGAGAGAATGTCTGCCACAGACACACCAGTGGGGCAGCAGTGAGCTCATTGAAGCAGAATACTGATTTCCTGCCATTTTGAGTAATTTTTTTCTTTAATCCTCTTCTTTATCTCATTAGGAACTCATGTCTACTGTAAAACAGTAGAAGTATTGCCTTCTGAGGAAAATTTGCATTCATGTGCTAGCTTTTCTGAAGACAATTCCAAAAGAAATGTATTAAGTACTTTTTTTGGAATTAAACTTTATTTTAAAACACAAGAGAAAATATGTTTGTGGGTGGACACATTTTATTTGTTCATACTAACAGAAAGCGATCATTTTGATTCCTTTTTTCTCCCTGAGGAGTAGAGGGATGTTTAGAAGTTATTTCTAAATGAATCAAAATGTTTTCTGTTTCAAGGTGGAATAAAGGATTTAAAAAATTTTATCTGATTTTCACTGTATGTGAGAGATGCATGATTTAAAACATGCACTGAGTAACATTTTTATTTAAAAAAGTATAATCTGTATACTCCGAGAAGTTGACGCTCAAAGGGATGTGTATATGGTTAATCCTTTTTACTAATTTAGCTTTTTTGAAACTTTCAGCATATTTATAAAGATATTTAGCCAGTACAGTAACAAAAATAGTAATACTGATTTATGCCAGAATGAAAATTGTATTGAGTTGAATTCTGTTGCTAACCACAAACTAACCATGTAATCTTGGATAAATTTACTTTTTTGAACTTGTTTTCTTATTTGTCAAATGACATCTCCAAGTTCCTTGTGCTGATATTAAATAGTTGTGAGTTGACTATGAACTTTGCTTTACTCTCCAGTTGGGAGAATTTTTCTGGGTGTCTCCTGTTTTTTGTATGAGCCTTTTCAACACAGGGAATTGTAAAGCAGGCTGAAAAACCCAACTACAAATCATATTTCCAGTGAGTGCAATATGTCTCTGATTCTTCTCCTCACTCTTGTCTGAACCTTTATTCACCTTTACTCACCAGATAGAGATATCGTAATCCAGTTAGACACGGAGTAGGGTCCCTCCTTTTAAGAGGTGGTGGTAGGTGCTAAAACATAATCTTTCTTAAATACACACACACACCCCCTAAGCCCTTCTCTATATTATCTGCCATGATCAGCATTTTCACAATATTAGGACTCTTGAGGTAGAGATTCAGTTCCTTTTGGAAATCTAATCAGAACATGGACTCTGTTGCTTTTCAACCTGAACATTACTGTCTCCACCATCCAGGCTTTTGCTAGTTAAATGATCTGAGGTGCAAATCTTAAAGGCCTCCACAGCAGTTTTCAGGCACTATCCATAGTCTATGCTGGCCTTTGACAGGATTTCATTTGTCCACATGAAATGAGAAAAATATAAGGAAAACAAATATTTTTCACTGTAAAGGTTTTCTTGCATTATATATTTCAAACCATTTGAATGTTAAGAAAAACTCCCCCTTTTACAAAATTCAAATGCAGGTAGAAGACAATTTAGCTATTCTCACCCATTGTCCCATGCATCCATCCTTACTTAGAATTTCTATGACAATCCCTCTCCGTAAATAAAAAGTAAAACAAGACAAAAGCAAAGCACTACATTGAAAAGTACAGGGTATCATTCATTATTAAAGTAGCAAGCCTTTTCTTTATAGAATTATTTCAATGTAATAAATATTCCAGTCTTCCTAATATGCTGAGTGGTGTGTTTCTGAGGAAGGCACCAAACTCATAATTCAGATCTGTTTTCGCCACTCAATCACTTTGTGTTTGATTGTAGCACATGACCCATTCCCCCGGGTGGGTTAGAAAGCGCCTCCCCTGGGCACGAGGTGTGGGCCTGACGTCCTGATCTGATGGACATTCATTGCTCGGCAGCTGCTACAGCCCTTGTTGAGCAGGACAGTTCAGGACAAGGCCACTCAGTAAAGCTTCATTATTTCAGGGAAGGAGTTCTGTCATACAGGTAATTGATGCCAACAGATTGCTATTGATAAAACTTGTTTTTCCGAGTGAATAAAACAAAAGGGAAAATGGTTCATCTAAGACTTTTTAAAAAGAGTAATATGTTACTAGAACATAGTCACAGTTCAAAAATGGTATAAACTTAATTATTCTTTGAGATGTACTAGTATAGTTAAAATATTAGTGTTTTTCTGTGGAACAACTATACATTATTAAGATTCTCAGGATCTGCAACCTTTGTGACACTGATGTAAGTAATAGAAATATAACAGGAGAATAAGCGTTTACTATGACAAAGATAATGATTTTTTTTTTTTGTAAAGCCAGGTGCACTGTAGATTCAAATATATGATCTTAAAACTAGATTATGACCATAGAGAAAACATGTTAAGATTATTGAAGTTGTAACAATAGTTTATTTAGAAGTAAAAACAGAATTAAAGATTAAAAATGTAGAGACAAGCTATTATTTTAGATTAAAAGATTGAATGTCATAGAGATGTGACTGTTCTCGAAGTAACCTATAGTGTTAATGTAGTTCCAGTCAATATCATGTCAGGTTATGATAGAGTTTCTAAAACTGGTCTGAAAGAATAAACTGGAGGGAGTACCAAGATAATTTTGTAAAAATATGCAGAAACTAGAAAAAAGATGAAAGTGGAACTGTCGCACACCTATATTTTGAACTATACTACAAAGTGATAGTAATCAAAACAGTAGTGTGCTAGATAAAAACAGACACAGATCAGTGGAATAGAATTGAGTCCTCAGAAATAAACTCACACATATATGATCAGTTTATTTATGATAAAAGAACTAAGAGCCTACAATGGAGAAAGAAAAGTCTTTTCTATATATGATGTTGGGAAAACTGGACAGCCACATGCAAAAGAATGAATAGAGATCATTTTCTAATACCATACAACAAAATTAATACAAAATGGACTATAGACTTGGATTTAACATCAGAAACCATAAACACACACACACACACACACACACACACACACACACACACACAGAAAACATAGGCAATATATTCCATCACAGCATCTTTGGAGAGGTCTTTGGGAACTCGACTCCAGTGACAAGGGAAACAAAAACAAATAATGAGATTACATCAAAGTAAATTTCTGCACAGCAGAAGTAGTTCATCAAAATGAAAAGCTATCCTACAGAATAGGAGAAGATACTTGCACACCATACATTTGACCAGGAGTTAATATCCAAAATATATAAAGAACTCACAAAACTCAGCAACAAAACAAACAATCCAAGAAAAAATGATTAGAAGATCCTAATAGAGATTTCTCCAAGAAGACATGCATATGTCCAATAGGCACACTTGGAAAATACAAATGAAAAAACAATGAGATATCACCTGATACCTGTGAGTATGACTATTATCAGAAAGACTGGAAAGAAGTGTTGGTGAGGATGTGGAGAAAAGGGAACACTTTTATGCTCTTATTGGGAATGCGAAATGGTACATCCATAATGTAGAGCAGTATGAAGATGCCTCAAAAAATTGAGAATGGAAATTACATATGATTCCATTATATCCTTCTGGATATTTGCCCCAAAACACAACACTAATTCACAGATATGTGTAGCCCTGTGTTCACTGTAGTATTTATAACCATGAAATGGATTCTATTTCAGTGCCCACTGACAGATGAATATATAAAGATGTGGTTTATATACACAATGGAATATTACTCATCTGTCGTAAAATAGATGAAAACTCACTATTTGCAACAACCTAGTGGAACTAGAGGGCATTTTGCTAAATAAGTCAGAAGGAGAAGGACAAATATGGCATGATCTCACTCATACGTGGAATCTAAAGGAAGAAGCCAAAAAAAAAAAAAAGAATAAACTTAAAATAAAACCAACCCTTGGACACTGAAAACAAAACAGGTTGTCAGAGGGAAGGGGTTTGGGGGTGGGGGCAAAGGATAGAGGGGTTTCAGTGGACTGTGGTGGAGGACTATTAGAAATTTGGTGGTGAGCATGTTGTGTTATCTATTTAATGATGAGTGAAACTTCACACCTAAAACTTAACTTACATTGTAAATCAAAGTTATAAGCTCCCCTGTGTGTGTCTGTGTGTTTGTGTGTGTATACATACACAAACGTATATGTAGGATATGAAAATAAAATTTAGAACTGCATCCTATATTTATATTTATATGTATATATAATATAAGTTTCTTTAAAAAAATTTTGAGGAAAGGTGAAGGCAGGAATAAAGGTGAGCTGAGACAGACAGAAAGAGGAGGAAGAAGCATTTTATTTATTTTATGTAGCTGTTCTTCTTGGTTGCTTCCCCAGGTCCTGGGTCTTAACTGGGGATGCCAGGATGTATGTGGACTGCGCCTGGTGAACTAAACCATTAGGCCACCAGGGCATGCCATGCATTTTTTTTTAGTGGTCGCGGTGAAGTAGTGGGAAAAGCTGGGACAATTTAATACATATTAAGAGGACATTTGGTCACTTACTGGGGAAAAAAATGTTGGCTACTTCACCTTGTTCCAGATAGATTAAAATAAAAATTTAAAAATAGAGTTCCCTCTATCCCTTTCCCCAGTTAGTTTTCCTCCGTAGAACTTAGCAATATTTGACATGTTTATTTATTGGCTTTCTCTCTTTGCTAACCTGTAAGCTTAAAAAAAACCCAAAAAACTAGAGACTCTGTATTTCTGCCCGTTTTATCTTCGGCACCTTGAATAATTTGTGTATTTTTTGAAGGAAAGAGTAAAATCCATGAAAGGAGGAAAGGGAAAGAACGCTCCTTTGAAAGTGCATGAGTGTCACTTGGAGTGATCACAGCAACAATGCTGGACTAAGTTTTCTCATCTCACTGTTCTGAGAATGGTTAGCTTGGTGTGAGGATCTGTGCCTAGTAATAAAAGGATGTGTGTCTGTCTCTTGACTCTGGATTTCAAGATTATTTCCCTTTACCAAACAACTGGACTTCCGAAGCATAATGAGCAAAACGCAAGTGCTAATCTTGAGTAAAATCTGAGGCTTAAATTAGACCCAGGGATTTTCAGCATTATTTTGAAGATGATAGCTAAATAGATTTCTAACAAGTATGCTATTTTGGATTATTTTTAAAACATGGTAAATGTTTCATAGATCAGTTTTGCTCCTGCATTTAAAATTCACAGATCTACTTGTTCTTTGTTATGATTATGATTATGATTATTTGAAAATAGATCTGAATCAGATTTATTGGCAACAAGAAGAGGGAGAATTTTTCTGGTGGAAGAAATTTATATTGTACCCACTTTTTCCTTCTTTCCACTTGAACTGATGTCTTCATCTTTGCATTAAAATCCTGAGGGCTCTAAGCATAGACAGTCTGAAATACATGTCTAGCTTCTTAGAGAACTTCTTTGCATGACTCAATCATGAATTTACAAAGCAGCTACAGAGTATTTAAAGTGTTGCAACAGAAAATGTCATTCTCTTTTGGGTGCCACATTTTGACTGGAGAGGAGGAAGAAACAAAATTTAACCTACCAAGGGTGGGGTCATATTCCCAGATGAACCGTTTGGTCAGAAATCTCACTACAAGAGCTGTGGGAAAAGAAAGAACAACATTTCAAACAAATTTGTTCATTTTTTTATGGTTCTTATCCTTGTAATGAAAGAGAAACAACCCATGCAACTATGTGCTTTCAGGTCCCTTGTTGTATTAACCCATGACGTATCTACATTGATTCCAGCACATTTTCAATTCAACAACCTAACAACTGAGTCATGTTTTCATGGGTTGACTGCAGATCAACAGCTTAAGTTTGCTTCTTGGACCACAGGGTCAAAAACAAACACAAACCATCACAAGGTGAAAATGGTCACATAAAAAATGTTAGCAAAACAGTGAATTCAGATACAGAGAATTACAAAAGTGCCTAAAGTTTGAATATTGATAACATTGGACACAGGTGAGTTAAAAATATGACTGTTTTCACTTATGCAAAGATCACTAGCTAGTAATTTGTATGATAAAACACAGATACTTAAAATGAATGATTTTGTTAGTGATTCATTAAAGCTGCTAAAAAGGCTGACTGAACACTTCATTCTGGCAGGTCTAGAAAGTGCTGCCCACACTATTGTGTGACACACCCACGCTGGCGGCTTCCCTGTGAGGCAGGCGCTTTGACTCTTCCCATTCTTCAGATAACTGAGCTACTTTAACTGAGCTCACCTAGTCAGGTATTTAGATTTTATTGGGATTTCTAGACATTTTCTGCAACTTCTACAGAAAAAGGAAAATATAAGCATTTCCTTTCTACTAGGAATTTTGCTAAGCACTACATGCATTATTTTATTTAAATTATTTTATTAATTTTTCTATCAATTCTCTGAATACTACTATTATACCCAATTTAGATGAGGAGATAGAGGCTATAAAAGGGTAGGTAAACTTCCCAAGTCAAATCAGGATTTGCATCCAAGAGGTCTGCTTCCAAAGGCTTTAATTTAGCCATTGTACTGACTGCATTGAAGACCTGGTCCATCTGAATAATTGGCCTTGGGCAATGGGCGAGAGAAAGCAGAGTGCTGAAATATGTGGACTGATGAGACATAGTGGATTTTCCTTATATTTGTATATAGAGTAGCTTTTATCTCCCCCTTACCCCTACTCCTGAGACCTGGGTCTCGAACTCGGGTCCTTGAGCTTTACATCATCTGCTCCTGAGCCACCCGAGCCCCAGGTGCTTAATCTTTTTAAAAAGTATTTTGGGGGAGTGTCACACTTTAAAAATGGAATGAGGCACACCCTGGTGGAGTAGTGGTTAGATCTTCAGCCACCAAACCAGTGCTGTCCACATACACCCGAAGGACCTGGGATAAAAACCCAGGAAAATCAATGTAAACAACTAAAATAAAATGCTTCTTTCTCTCTTCTTGCTTGCCTGCCCACTTGCCTTCATTCCTGACTGCACCTTTCCTTAAAAAAAATTAAAGGAATGAAAGCTCCGGACCCTTTTTCTAAAAAAATGTATACAGGCATTTTCTGATAAATATTCCAATGGGTTCACAAGCTCACGGAAGACCTGAATGATCTTTTTGGGATTCTGTTGATCCTAACTACAGAATCAATGTCTGTCCCATTTTATCTATTAAAATACTTACTATTTTTCTGAAATGCCCAGTTTGTAGTAGTCTAAAGATAGTCCTTGAAGAAATAGTACTAGTTAATAGAAAGGGTCTGTCAGTCTATCCTCTGTCCTTTGTCCCGTGGGAACCAGGAGAGGTGTAACATCCTCCAACAGCATCTTGTCTGAGAGATCTCGGGGCAAACTCACTAGAAACCTCCTGGACAGGCAGTACACACACCAGCCTCACAGGGACTGAGGGTAGCACTGTTCTCATTCCAGAGCCAGAGACTGGACCTGGGCCAAGAGTTCTGGCCCTGCAAGGCCGGGACCTCAGGACTCCACAGTGGGCGTGTCTGTGGTTTGTCTGCTGTGCCCAGTCTGTCACTTTTACTCTCTTGAGAGTGAGCTTTTTGTTTTGTTTTGTTTATGCATGCAAGGAGTGATTAGCACTAGACAGCTAGTTCTCTTTTTAAATTAATGGTCTTGGGAAATATAATGACCTGTGATATTCAAAGTTTTATCATTTGTTAGAATATACAGTTGTGGTTTTTTGTTTTGTTTTGCTTTAAGAGGAAATAAACAGGCAGGAATGAAGGTAAGCAGGCAGGCAGAGAAGAAGTATTTAGTCATTTATTTGTTTTTTCTCCTGGCCCCAGGCTGCAAACTAGGCCTGGTCCTTGAGCTTTACTAGTCTGTGCTGGAGCTGTGGACTCTCACCTGAGTGACCAGGGCATATCAGAGTATGCAGTTTCAACCCTGATGGCTACAATTTAAGACCGTTCATATCTAATTCATTAACAAAATTTTTCCACAACTGGCGTCTGAAGTTTCCTAATTCTAAGAACATTTAAACTTTAATAATCTCTTAAATAAATCTTTCTAAAATGTATTAGACAGTTCATTGCATCTTAAAATTTAGTCTACTGATCATAATGGACTCATTTGTAAATATCTGGATCTCAGTTTAGTTCAGAGCCTGGATTAGTGCCCTGTGATCTTAGGCAGCAATACTTTGGAAGCTCTAGAATGGCAGAGGCAGAACTGTAGCGTGTATGTACATAAACATATACATGATACAGATGTTTTTATGTGTGGGTATATTTATACACACACACATATATAATTTCCCTCTCTCAAATACCATGGCTTTCCCTTTTTTGCCACCATAACTGAGACTTCCTCTTTTAACCCAACTGAAGGTCTACTTCGTTACTTAAATTATTCCAAAGACTGAGAGCCACGTTAGCAAGTTTGTTGGATTTTGTCTACTAGTCCTGGAGTTCAGTTCTAAGGAAACTTCCCTGTCGGTATGCACATGGTCCTGGTGCCTGTCTGAGTGTGTTTTTGCTGAGAGGTGTCTGCTGGCCTGGGGTGACTAGTACAGTCTTTAGCGCCCTTCAAAGGGGCAGTGCCATTGAGCTTTGGCAGTGAGAGCACTCTAAGCACTTCATGTATTCTTTTTCAAGAGAAACACATCAGTATGTGATGTTATTTTAACAACATAATCATACATTTAAAAGTAGGTCGTCTATTTCAAATGCATTAGAAATATCAAAATTCATTTTTCAAAACTGATGTTATATGTACCATCTTTGAATATGCATTTCTAGCTCTCAGACTCTTTGTAGAAATTACATGTATTCTATATTTTTAAGTTTTCAATAATATTTAAAAATCAGTCAGGTTAATTTTTACATCTGTGGAAGTGATACCTGCCAAAAGTTCTATTAAGTCATATACTTGGGTGACAGTCACCATTTACTGGTGTAATTATAAAACAGCACTAGTATTATTTAGATCCCAATTTTATTACAGTTTTACTACTAAATGTAATTTTCATGTGTGCAAATATCCTACCACATCTCACCTCCGCACATCTCACTACTCCTCACACGGTTTCCACCTGTTAACAATGACATTCACTTCCTCAGTGGTGTCCCTACTTCTGCTGCACCCTGTAGCCCCTTGACACTCTCCACACAGCAGCCAGATATTCTCTTAAAACATAAACCATCCCTTACTACATCTCTGCCCCTAAATCTTTGTGCGCTCATCTCATTGGACAATTATTTATTGAGAGCTTACTCTGCCAAGTTCTGATATAGGTGTTTGGAATAATACAGTAAAGAATCCTGACAAAAACAGATGACCTTACAGAAGTGTATTTTCCCAGGGGGAGACAGGTGGAGATTCAACATCGGGGGTAAGGAGATGAGAGTGGTGGTGTTAGGTGACCAGGGTCCCCCTCACTAAGACAGTGAGTGGAGAAAGAGATGAGGAAGGTAACTGGAGGGAATAGTGTTGAAGGGAAAGGGAACAGCCATTGTCAAGGCTCTGGGACAGCAGTGTGTGTTTTCTCTGCTTAGGGAACAGTAAGCAGGCCCTTGGGCAGAAGCAGAGTGAGTTATAGTGAGCATGGTGGCGGATGTGTGCGCTCCCTATTTTGTGTGCCAACAAAGATACCACTGCTCCTCTTAACACCACTGCTACTAGGGCAGTTGTCCCCTCACCCTGGATTCAGGCCCCTGTAGTTAACAGAGGTCTGAAAATACTACGTGCATTAAGATATTGGGGGAGGCACCACATTCACATAACTTTCATTATGGTATATTGCTAGAATTGTTCCATTTTTTTAGTAGTTCTTTTCTTACTATGCCTACTTTAGAAATTAAGCTTTATCACAGGTATGGAGGTATAGGGAAGCGCACAGTGTGTAAAGGGTTTGGCACTACCTGTGGTGTATCCCTCAGGATAACGGGGGACTTACTGTGATAACAGAAACACCTGCCATGCCTGTGTTACTACTATTACCACTACATTACCCAGTTCTTTCTTGAAAGAGTATTCCATGTGGGCATGGAATTTGTTTTATTCATCACTATTCTCAGTGCCTAGAGCAGTGTCCAGCACACCGTAGACTAAACAGTATTTGCTGAACAGAAATAAATAAGACACATCACCGCCCACTCTTCTTAATGGTTAAATGTAATTACCAGGCATTGAGAGAATGAGAAAAATTAATCCAAGGCCACTCACAACAGATCCATGCCATCTTTCTATAATTTTTAAATGATTATATACATCTATATTCTGAAATGCCTCATGGTGGCTATTTCATGATTCTTATACAAGTTATACTATCATTTATTGAAATGCTTACTCTAACACTGATCTAATTTTCTTTTGAATACTCTGTCCTCTCCAGCCTAACTAGCTGACAAAGGTTCTTTTTTAAAACGAAGTGGCAGATTTGACATTCCTTACTGCACCAGAAGTCTAATAGAAGGTCTCGTTGCTCCAGAAGTTTTATGGTTCATCATATTTATTGGTTACAGTTAAGCCTCTGCATTTTGAAATAATCTTATTTTCTTCCCAGTGCCTTGAAAATTCATACATTTCCACTAAATAAGCCAAAGAAGAAATTTTCCTCATTTTGCCTAATTTATTAGCCTATTTAGATAATACATCATATGTGGTTCATTTTTGTTATTACTGGCACTGAATTTCATGAGTATCAGTGAAAGCTAGTTTCTAACAAAATGGAAAATCCACCAAGCAGGACTTAATTTGGAGAAATACTATTTAAAGCGACATCAAGTAATAATTCAATGTAATAGTATTCCATTTATAAACAGGAATTAAATGACACATTTTCTACATTAAATTAGCCATGCTATTACTAAACATTTCAAATCTAAGCTAGTTACTCAAAATAATTTGGGTGCCACTCTCAAGAAGAGGAAGTTTTCAGAAGTATCAGTTTTAATACAGGGTGATATTTTTAAATGAAAATTGCTTGCATATGATTTTTACAATAAATTGACTTTTAGAAATCTTAACTTTTTGAGGTAAATAGGAACTGACATGCACAGTATTCTTATCCTCTAAGAAATTTAATAGATATACTCGAGATTCAGACTGAATTCTCAAGTGTTACTATTCAGTTATTCTTTATTAAACAATTCACAAACCAGCAAGTTAATAATGTACTTAGCACAACTGTTTTGTAAGGTACTTAAACCTATATGAGTCTCTAGACATTTGTGATTATTGTTCTTCTTCATAGGACTCTTAAAGTAGCGTTTTTAATGTAAGAATCTAGTTCTTTGATCTGAAAAGAATGTTCATCTCTCCATTGATGTGATTAAATGATTTCTCAAAGTAGTTCCCATTTACTTGGACCTTCTCTCCTATAATATATGAACTGCTCAGAGTGGATTTTCTTGCTTCCTTTGTACCCTCACATTCCTTAGCTACTTCTGTTTCATTTTCTTCCAGTGATAATCGTCATGTTTACACCAACCAGACTGACTAAATTATAGCATACACGTTTGTCTCTTAATGCTGCCAAGCATGCAGTTACTGATGCCTCGAAAATTTTTCTCAGACTAATAAGATCCTAACCATACTTCTAAAAGGCGTTCCGATGTAACCTCCTTTGTGAAGCCTTTCCTTACTTTCTGTTTCAGTTAGCTATTTCTGTGTAACAGATTCATCCCCAAACTCAGAAGCATTGCAACAGTAAGCATTTATTATGGGGTAGCTGGAAAAATGGTCGCATATATAAGGGACTGTGGTCAACTGATTGCTCTGGGGAAATCCAGCCAAAAGTGTTTAAAAGGATCACATCAGACATTTTAGGATAGCAAAATAAGCAAGTACTGTTCAACTAAGAGTAATTTAAGGAACACTGCTCATCACCTACACATCATGAGCATCTTTTGAATGTTGCCTGTAATCCTATTAACATCCAGTGAAAACTTGTTATTTCAAATACACTCTAGGATGATGCTTTTTATCTCCCACATTCATACTGTAATGAAAGTTATTCTGAATACATGTTAAACAGCTCGTACAGTTTTGTTCCATAACTTGTAGGCCCTTGATAAAAATAGTTATTTTAAAATTGTAAAACCTGGAAACTTTACAACACTTTTTTAATTATCTTTCATAGCAGTTTACCAAGATTAGAACAATTATAAAGAGTTGTAGTTATCCTGTGAAAAACAAAATTTTTATTAGAGTGAAAGAAGACAAATGTAGATAATATTAATTCAATAGGCTGTGATAGGTCATTCACAACTTGTTTTCTGAATTATTTTTCCATTATTTTACAATAAAAATTTAAATTTAATAGATATGTTAGAAATTAAAAACGACAGGAAAATATTGAAATAAATATGAATTTTAAATATGAAACCTCAAAATTATGACAGCTTAAGAGATACAGTAGCTTTCTTCCCCTTTCTGTTTCATTATGCTACTCCCTTGGCCTGAGATGCACAAGGCGGTGGCAGGTATTACCATGTCTACAAGTGGGGGCCAAAATTAACACTAAATTGCTTTCAGTTTGAGCTTTATGATCTATAGTTAAAATATCATAGCAGATAAAGCATTTGAAAAATAATGAAAATAATTGTTTTCTAACTTCACTAAGCATAACATCAATGTAAACACTTAATAAAAAGTATAATGGGGAAAGATTTATGAACAGCACAAGGCGGTTATTGTTACTCGCCTTCATTTATTAAGTGAGCACTATCAAGCAGGCACTAAGCCATTTCCTTACAAGCCTGTGTTCACTCTTCATAGCCCTATAGCATGGAATCAATATGCATGTATATACACATATGTATGTGTCTATATCAATGAAGAAATTGAAACTCAATTTACATTTCTTTCTGAAATGTGTGCTCATTCTTGTCGGACCCCAGGAACTGCATTCTTCAGTATAACACTCTGAATCACTTAGTAGATCTGTAATTTGCCACAAGAGAACTTTAGAATCTCATTGGTGTCTGCCCCTGTGACTTGCTAAATTCTAAATTCAAAACCTGGGGATAGAAAGTTGCTTTTACTTTAAATACATATGATCCATTCTGGAGAAAATAGATTGTCTGTTTCCCCAGCACTGTTTCTGTTACAAGTGGAAAGAATCAAAACTCTGGCGAAGATAGAGCCTGGGATGTCACTCACAAAAATAAACTCTCTAGACCCAGGCTTCTGAACGTTCATGAGCTTTTTTCATAGCCTCACTGTGGAGCATGGACACACCTTTCCTTCTGTATCCACAGTTACTGACACACGCAGATGATGCAGCCACCCTCCACTCATGAAACAGTTCTGCTTCATCACAAAGTAGCTCCCTGGATGTTTCTTTAAAGGTTTATGATCATTTTAAATGGAGTGCATTTATCATTATTTATTTAGGGTGCTCCATGAATATTTTCTGGATGGCTTATAAAGCAAAACTTCAAAATCTAAATAAACTAAAAACTATTCAGCATATTAAGACAGCAACCGAGAATGGAACTAAATCACATGACGGGGCAAAAAGGTATATTTAGAATGCTGTAGACTTTTAGATAACATTACTGTTCTGGAAATTAATGAAGCTCCAGCTCCTCTATAAAGTTTCCCAGGCCATCCCATGCTATGAATCCCTCTCAACATGATATCAAACTGTCATTTGTTTCTCCTCTTGGAACATGTACAACTGCCTTGTAAATATTCATGTATATGCCCATATGTTTTACACATTGTGAAAGATTAAGCCTTCTTCTATTTTACAGTGACTGGCATAGTCCCTGATGTAAGTGTTCAGTAGATACATGAGAAGGGGACAAGGACACAATTAAAATGTGAATAAATTTTTTGGCTCCCATATTACTGTTGTCCTCAGGTCTTTATCTTTTTCTAAAGTGGAACTTCCATTTCTTGAAAATACATCAGCCACTTTGGTTCAATGTCTGCTTCAGAAGTTCATCTGTCAACTCACATGGCAGACCTGAATGACTAGAAAGCAAGACTCATCACAGCTCTTCTCTTAGGCCAAAGGAGAATCACTAGCCCTCATCCTGAACTGTTAGCATTCAATTTAACTGCAACTCCCCAGTGGTCAACAGGCTTCAGAGAAGTAAAAACTAGCATCTCACAAATATAGATGGAATGCTACTCTAGATTTGTGGAGATAGCTTATTGTTGAATAATTAATTTTGTGGAACTAACTGTCCACTTATTAATCATATTATCTGCTGAATTAAAGAATACACACTCTTGGAAAATACCATTAGATAGTGTTTTTATTTTATTTTGAATAAAAATATTAGTGAAGCTTCTGGAATGTAAAATATCAAAAAGAGACTTAAATATCTATTGAATGACAACTATACACTAGTTTTCATTAACACTCTTAAAAGTAGAAATTAGAATTCCATTTTCTATATAAGAAACCTGAGCTGAAAGTTAAATAAACTTGTCTATTTTATAAATCAGTTAAGTGGCAGGTTGGAGATTGAACCCAGGTTTATTTGCTTTAAAATTCATGCTTTTTTCTCAATATGCACTATATTTAATATTCCCATGGATATGATTTAGTTCTGAATGGTTGAAACTGTTTTTCATAAGGGCAGACATTTCACAGAGAGGTAGGCTTTGAAAAGTGAATTTTTTGTTCAAGACTGGATTTCTTCATCCTTAGTGGAGAGAATATCCATGACCTGAAACCATGGTAACATAGAAAGAGAAGATGAATTTCAAGAAGCAAGAAGGAAACTTATTTAAATAAGATTTGTGCTTATACCTTGAAAAAGCCTTTAAGGACACACAGCAAAGGAGCATATGAGGAAGCAGGCATAAAATGTATGTGATAAGCAGTTATTTCCTTACTAGTTTCCTCAGTCGTTAGCAATTCATTCTTCAATAACAAAACTTAAAATTTCAGGAACTCTTTTGAACAATAAAACAATAAGGAAGGCAGAAATAAAATATACAGTTTGTATTCTTCACAAGTGAAGATTTTTCACCTTTGCGTGCTCCAGGAAAATAGAGATGAGGGTAATTTATCTAAATCCTGCAGTGAGGCCTGGGTAAGAAAGCAGGGTAGACTGCGATAAGTCTGACTTCACTACCACTGAGGGAGCATAACTTGTGATTTGCCAAAGAAAAAAGCTAATACACAGAATCAGTGATTTGTTTAAAGGCTCAATTCTATGATTGCTTCTATTCCATCTTAGAGCAAACCAGAGAGTTTATCAAAAATACAGGAGGAATTTTAGTTTCTCCTTTGACCATGCTGCATCTGAAACTCTATCAGCCTCTGTCAAAACAAGCCTCCAAATCAAACTCCCTATTCTCCCAGCCCCTGGGTCTGTCAATCCTTATTCTGGTCTTTTATGCCTTATTCTTGGGCTTTTCCTCAACGCCCAAACCCCAGGTTCATGGTCTTCCTTGTAGCAGGCCTCTTCCATGACCACTGCTGCCCACTTCCAGAAACAAGCGCCAATGGCCCTCAAACCACGCAATGAACGACGGAAACACCAGCCTGAGCTGGTCTAGCAGTCCGTGTGGGGCCAGGACGGATCTTTAACATCTGTCATAGCTGCCAGTGGGGACTGAGTAGGAGAGTGTGCCACTCTGGAATCTCAGGACCCCAGTGGAAGGGAGCTTAAAGCTCTTTCCGAAGGGAGGGATGGAACTGGACTGGACTGGAAATTGAATGGCAACACCCCCAAGAAGCTATGTAATGTGAAATGTCAGGTCTCTCTTAATTTTTGAATTTTAATTTTTTAAATTTTATTGAAGGAACATTGCCTGTCATAACATATAATTTTCAGGTATGCATTGTCACAAACCAAAATCTGTGCATCACACATTAAGTTCACCTCCACTGGTCCAGTTCTCCCTCCAGTTCACCCCATAATTGACCCTCTTTACCCAGTTTCCCTACCCCCTTACCCACTTCTCTACCTATAAACACCCATTTCACTTTATAGGCTAAACGTCTATATTTTTGTTGGATTTAATTCATTGTTTGGTTTCTCTGTATGCCACATCTGAGTGAATTCATACTATATCTGTCATTCTGGCTTATCATTAAGCATAATTCCCTTAGGTCCATTCACGTTAAAAGTCACAGCATTTCATCTTTTGGCTAACTGTGTAGTATATACACCACATCTTACTCCGCATCTGTTGATTGGCATGTAGGTTGTTTCTAGCACTTGCCTATTATAAATTATGCTATAATCCACATGGGGTGCATATATGTTTCAATTTGTGTTGTTATTTTTTAGGGTACACAGAAGTGAGATAATGAGATCATATAGAAATTCTTCTTTCTAATTTTCTTAAAGGACAGATGCAGGCAGGAATGAAGGTTAGTAGGCAGAGAGAGGAAGAAGCAGCACTTTATTCATTTTACTTAGTTATTCATCTTTGATTGTTCCCCCAGGCTTGAGGTCTCAAACCATTACCCTTGATATGTATGTGAACTATGCTCAGTGAACTAAAACTACTTGGTCACTAGGGCACACTATTGAATTTCTATTCTTATTTTTTTTTTTTGAAGAATTCCCATAATGCTTTAGATAACATGTGCACAATTTTACACTTCCACCAGCAGTGTAAAAGGGTTCTCTTTTTCTCTTCATCCTCACCAGTGCTGGTTCCAGTCTTTTGGATAATAGGCATTCTCACAGGTATAAGGTGATAGCTTATTGTTGTTGTGACTTGCATTTCATGAATAATAAGAGGGGAAGGACATTCTATATATCTTCTTTAGAGACATGTCTATTAATATCTTCTGCCCATTTTTAATAGGTTGTTTTTCTGTTGTTGAACTTTATTATTTGTTATATATTTTGGATATTAAACCATTGTCAGATGTGTGCTATAAAAATATCTTCTCCCAGTAATTAGGATGTCTTTCCTTTTTCATGAGAGTTTTTTTCACTGTGCAGAACTTTTTAGTTTGATGTAATCCTGTTTCTTAATTTTGGATTTTATTTCCCTTCACATTGCACTGGAGTTCCCAAAGACATATATTAGGTCAATGTCAAGAAGTGTTTCACTTATGTCTTCAACTTATTTTATGGTTTCAACTCTTACATTCAAGTCTTTGAATGAATTTTTGTGTATGGTATTAGGTAGGTTCCCAAAACCACTTATTGAAGAGACTGTCCTTGCCTCGTTGTATGCTCTTGACTCCTTTGTCGTAAATTAGTTGTCCAGATATGTGTGAGTTTATTTCTGGACTCTCAGTTCTGTTCCATTGATCTATATGCCTGTTTTTATTCTAATACCATGATGATATGTTTATTATTATTTTGTAGTAGAGTTTGAAGTCAGGAAACATGATATTTTTGTTCTTTTTCCTTAGGATTGTTTATGCTATTAAAGGTTCATTGTAGTTCCAAATAAATTTCATGATTTTTGTTGTATTTCTTTGAAGAATGTCATTGAGATTTTGGTGGGGATTACATTAAATAGGTGTATTGGTTTATGTGTCAGATCTTAAAGAGAGAGCTCAGAACAAAGATGTGTACATAGATAGATTTAATAGTTACTAAATTTAATAATTTTCAAATGTTTATCCATTTGGCTCTTATATTAAATTCTTTTCTCATCCTCACATATATGAGTTTCATACCTACTCATTCATCAATAAATATTTATTAAGCACTATGTTAAATATTAAAGACCACAAGACTGAGAAGATAGTCTAAGAAATTAGAAATTACTTTATATTAGAACTAACTTGTGAATTGAGTCTTGAGGTGAGCTGAAACTCACTAACTTAGGGAGAATAATCTAAGCAAAGATCGTCATATTCAAAGACCTAAACATGGGAGAGTCTGTTTTAATTAGGAATCATGGGCGATTTCGAGTAGAGCAAGTGGTGTGTGGGTAGAGCTGTATGGGGGATAGACTGTGAGGTTCTTCAGTGTCCCGATGGTGAAGGAATTTACATGCTACACTGAGGAGACTGAATTTTACCTGGAAGTCTGTGGGCACACAGGTTATCTGGGAAGATGGATGGCTCAGTGTGATCTGATTATAGATAGAAATTATTAATTTGTTATCTGTAGAGAATGAGGGAGAGGAATTAGTATGTTCTGAATAAGAGTCTGGGGATAACATCATCTCTGAGACAGAATATAATTGGAAATGAATTAAGAACAAGTATTCTTGGACTTAAATAAGTTGAACATGAGACATTAATGAAAACATCCAAGTAGGGAAATACCCTCCATCTATCCATATATCTATTCATTATCTATCCATCTATCCATCCACATGCATCCATCCATATATACATCCATCCATTTCCTCATCTATCCATCCCTCCCTCTCTACCTTCCTCCTCCTGTACATCCATTCCCCACCTCTCCATCCCTCCATTCATCAACCCATCTGTCATATATTTAACATGTATTTATTAAATGTGTACCATGTCCCAGACACTGCTAAGCACTGTCCCATAGATAACTGGCATTACAACCTGAAGCTGGAGAAAGGGATCACTGCCAGAATGGCACTCCCTGGTGGTGTTAACAGCGACGGGCAAGCCTAAGATGTCCCATGCAGACAGTTTAAAGTATGAGAAGGGGACTTATCACAGAGCTCTGTTTTCAGCCTCATCTCATGATGACCTCTCTTCTTTCCTATGTTCTTCACCACTTCAACTTCTCAAAATGTCTAGCTGAATGAAAAGAAGATGAACAGATCAAGCTAGGGGACAAAACTATTCATATAGCTATAGTTTCTAGAGCAATCCCATCCCCAATCCCCTACCTTTTCTGTTCCCTTGCTCTATTCCCTGTGACAGTCAAAATATATTGACATACAAAACATTTAAGCCACATAAAAAAACATAGAAATTGATCAATTTAATGGATAATTAGAATTAAGGCAATATTAAAATGAATGCTTTATAACACCAGAAGTTAATAGGAGGTAAATTTATGCCAGATGGGAGTCTGAGGGTTGCTTTTAAATTGTTGGTTTGTTTAAGCCTAAAAATATTGACTTGTTCTGTATTCTGACAAAATTAATTCTGAGAAAGAGTTACAGAACAAATATCAATTATCTGTATAACTAACTTCTTCAGAATAAAATGTATTATTCCCAAGAATTACTAGGGAAATACTTTTCTCTCTGGGAGTAAAGCATTTAAAGTCCTGAAAATTGACTCATTTTGCTATAGAATAGTAAGGTAAAGATTAATTTGGTGCTGACCTGAGTTTTAGGATGATAAATGAAGATGGAAAAAATTGAAAGAACCATGACTTGAAATTCCAACAAGTTTGATACTGAGTAGAGATTAGGGAATACTTATAAAGAAAATGAAATCAAGAGAAATTGTTATTTTTAAATTTTAAAATTATCTTTTATGATTGAATAATAATAAATTCTTCCTGAATTTAAATCGAAAGTACAAACAAGAGGAATTAAATTTGGAATATGACAACCAACTGAATTGGTTTTACTTTTTTTTTCACCTTGGAGATTAATAAATCAAACTAATTAATTCTTTGCAATGGTATTCAAGCCAGTTTTATATAAGCTGGAAATTATATTCATTTTAATTAAAAGAGTGATAAGAAATCATTAAATTTTCCAAATCAGAGTTTTTAATAATGTATAATTTGATATTGTTTTATTAAAAATAATACTTCATACCAAGGTATCATACTTAAATAAAATTATCTTCATTTTATTAAGTATTTTCTAAATTTATAAGTGATTCAGATTTAAAATTTGAATTCTCAATTTACTTTTTTCTCAAAGAGGAAGTACATATGGTGTTAATGTTTTGAAGTTTTCCCTATGCTTAGATTACAAGAGCACATAAGAAATGGACAGCTGGAAACACTGAGACTGTGTGGGGACATAAAAGTGATTCATAGTGACTAAGTAACCCAAGAAGCAGAGGACATCTCATATATTCTCTTTTATAAGAGCCAAGGATTCAAGCTCCTCTCCTCATAAAGGCCCTCTTCCAGACTCATTTCCTTCCTGCCTGCAATGCCTCATCCAGTTTTAATAGGCTGTGCTGTAACCCTAGTGGGAAGGGACCTGTGGCAATAGGGTGTCTCCATTTGTAGTCTCATCACCACCTCTACTTCCATCTTCTTAGCCTCATTAAAAAAAGAGACTTTAAAATTCACAGTACATATGGAGAACTAGAAACTGGCAAAATAAGAGGGGAAGGCAGAAGATTTGTGGAAGGTTGAACCAGAAATGAACTTACATTATACTCTGTTGCTAAGTCTAGCTAAAAAATTTCTAATTATGCTTAAGGTGTTGAGAAACGATTAATATATTATTAAAACACAGACGATATGATTATCTTTTGTTTTATAAAGGCCATTGCTATGTCAGTGCCAAGTGAACTATGGGGAAGCAGTCAGGCCAGAGATAGGAGGTCTAATAAAGTTTCAGTACTGCAGAAGGGAAAACAAAACAAAGACAGAATGGCTCCTCCTTTACGCCTTCCCATTAGTAAATGTGTCAGGCCATAGTTGAAATTACACAGTATGTGACCTTTGTCATTCGCTTCTTTCACTTAGCAATGTGATTGTAGGTTCTTCCATGACATGCCCTGATTTGAGAGCCTGTTTTAATTCATTGCTGATTATTCCATTGTGTGAATAATTTATCTAGCTGTCAGTTGAAGAATATCTTGGTTGCTTCCAGTTTGGGCAATTACATTTTGTCTATCAATATTTTCATTAAAGTATTTGCATCAGCATACATTTTCAGAATATTCAGGAGCACAGTTGCTGGATTGATTGGTATGATTATGTTTAGTTTTACAAGAAATTGCCAAACTGTCTTCTAAAGTGCCTGAACCCTTTTGCATTTCTACCAGGAACCAATGAGTTTCTGTTGCCCTGTAAATTTGTCAACTTTTAGTGTTGTGAGTTTTAGTTTGACTTTTTAAAAAGTTTCCATTTAATAGATTTGGATTGTTAGCTCATTTTCTTTCAATTCTCTAATGGCACATGATGTTGGGAATATCTCATATGATCTTTTGTCATCTATATATCTTCTTTAGTGAAGTATTTGTTCATATCTTTAGTCCATTTGAAAAAAGACTTTATTTTGGGGGGAGTTCTAGGTGCACAGCAGAATGGAACAAAAAAGACAGAGTTCCCATATAATCCCCAATCAACACACACACAGCTTCCCTCACTATCAACACCTCACTCCAGATTTGTGACCACTAATGAATCTACATCTGACATAGCTTTATCACCCAAAGTCCAGTATACATTAGGGTTCACTCTTAGAGCTGTTCACTCTCAGAGCTGTTCACTCTATGGGTTTATAATGTATACGGACATACAATCACCCCTATAGTATCATATAGAGTAGTTTCATTGCCCTAAACATTCTATCCATCCTTCCTTCCCTCACAACTCTGGACAGCCAATATTTTTATTCTATTCAGTTTTGCCTTTTTGTAGAATGTTAAATAGTTGGAATCCTGCAGTTAATATCCTTCTCAGATTTTCACGAGCAATATGTATTTAATATTCTCCCATGTCTTTTCTTGATTTGATAAATCTTGTCTTTTTAGTAATAAATAATATTTCATTGACTGAATGTATCACGGTTTATCCATTCAACTGCTGAAGGGCATCTTTCTACATCCATATTCAGGCAATTATGAATAAAGCTGCTGTAAACATCTGTGTGCAAGTCTGTGTATAGATATGTTTTCAGTTAAATGGATAAATGGCAAGGAGCATGATTGTTGGGTTAATCGTAAAAGTATGTCTAGTTTTTTAAGAACACATAAACTGTCTTCCAGAGTGGCTGTATGATCTCACATTCTCACCAGCTGTGAATGAGAGTTCTTGTTGACATACCTCTTAATCAGCATTTGGTGATGTGAGTGTTTTGATTTTGCCCATATAATAGGTTTATAGTTGTCTCTCATTATTTTCATTTCAATTCTGTAATGACATGTGACACGGATCATCTCTACGCATATTTATTTGGCATCCATATACTTTGGCAAGGTGTCTCTTCAGATTTTTTTGCCCATTTAAAAAATATCAGGTTGTTTATTTTATTTTATTTATTTTTAAGCATTTATTTATTTTTTTGCACCCTATCAATAATGCACCACTCCATCGCCAATTATTTCCTACAGCTGAATACAATTCTCAGTCCTCACCTTATGTATTTGCAACACTGGAACAGTTAATCAATCCCTTCTCCATGAAAAACTTTATTGTCCTAGCTTTAGAAATTCTAAACTGAGTGTTCCTCCTACTTATCTTCCAGTTCCCGTCATTGGTTTTCACTTTGTCAACCCAACTGCTAAATTAGAGGTGCCCAGAGATCTGTATCTCTGCTGGCTCCAGGTGACCCCTTCAGTCTTGTAGATTGAAAAGACCACCTGCAGATGTGCATTTTCTCTGCCCTCAACCGGACTGTCTTCCTCACTGGCTCTTGAAGTCTCCATTGCATATCTAAAACCATCTCAAACTTAACTTGTTCAAGACTGACTCCACTCTTTCCTCGAAAATAACTACCCACAGTTTTTCCTTATCTCAGAAAGCATCACTTCGCCATTCTAGTTCCTTGGATCAAAAAAGGAAATGAAAAAGTAAAGCCAGTCTTTCAAGCTGTTAGGTTTCAGAATCACATGACAACTCATAGCAATGTACTCATTAAAAAATTTACTAGTCATCATTCTATTGAAGATACTATTGTGATATTTTGTAGCATAGCAAGTGTAGGTGAGCATGCAGTGCTCTAGAAACAAGATGAATAAAAGGATGGGAAGTTTTGAAATGAGAGTAGGGAATAACATGGTAAAGCATTTCCTTAAGTGTTTTTTTGTTTTGTTTTTAAGCAGAAAATGTCTTGATTTCTTTTCCATTTTCTTTTCCCCTTTAAACTAGACTTTGTCCTCCACTCCCCCTGGGGAGGGTAAACTAGAGCCAAAAACAAAGGGAAACCAGATACTTATTCCTGAATTTTAGCATACCAGAGATCGAGATCTTGGCATTAACAATTAGATTATAACCAGAACTCTTGCCCACCCCTAACCCCAAACACTCCATCCTCAGATGTCTGAGATAAACATCCTTTTTGGACTAGGAAGAAAGAAGAGTCAGAAAGCAAGTAAGACTTCAAATGTGGATCTGCGCCCCCTCCCCTCCCGCAGGCTGAGCCAGTGATGTGGTTGTGGGGAGGAGAAAGGGGCAGGAGAGTCCCTAGTCTAAGGGACAAAGGGACCTCCCCTCCACTGCCTTCTTGACCCTTCACCAAACCCCTTTGACCAGGATGGAACAAGTAGAGCAGCTCCTCCATGACCAGGCAGCTGGACCTCAAACAAAGTTGCAGAACCACTTCCAGTAGGACAGAGGACACATCTGGGTGCTTGCTCCAGGCTCAGAGAGAGCCTCGTATGCTATCCAAGAGTAGACACAGGCATGTCATATCTGACAAGGGCATTTCAACAGATGTGCACACATTCATTCTGGGTGCAGCCTAGAGGGAGGGCCAGGCCTGAACCCTGACCCCAGCCCATACCTGCATGGGCTGCCAGGGCTCCAGGAAGCTGGCATCTGATCCCTCACAGCAGAGTGCAAAGCAGTGGCAGTAAACCAACAATAGCCAAATTCACCACAGCCCACCAGGGAAAACCACAATCTCAGCTAAATTCAGAAAAGTGATTAAAGTTTCAAGTCAGAACACAGAGTAAGACTTGAGATTGGAATTAGGTTGTTTTGGAGAAATTTATTTTAGCCACATGAGTACCATTGCACAGAAAATATGTTTACAAGCGCTTAGAGAGAAACTGTGGTGGGGGAAAAATAACACACTCTACTTAAAGTGATAAAAACCAGGTTTGAATCCCAGCTGTTATGCTCCCTCAAACCTCAGGTACACTAGTACCCCTGTTTGTGAAATGAGGACACATAAGTATACTATTGTGATGATCAGATGCCATAATATGGGTGAAAGAGATTTATAAATGCTGTACTCCATCATAAAGAGTAAAGAAACTGATATCGGGGACTCTAATATACCAGGTTCCTTGTTTATGGTAAGTGTTATATGTATTTTACATTTTAATGTATACCTATCCTATATTCTATTGTCTATTCTGTGTCTCTTCTATCCTGTTCGGTTTTATTCTTGGCTTGACTGGTAGGCCTTATTTTATTGCTATGTCTTGGCATAATTTCTAATAATGCCACTCTCACTCTCAAAAGTATTAAATTTGAGTATGACAATTAAATGTAGTTAGTCTATATTTAATTTCCACAAGGTAAAGCAGGTATTTAAAATTTCTCTTTATAGGTTAGGCACCTGAAGTTTAAGTGGCTTGAATAATTTACCAGTGCTCTCAAAACTGGGGATGATGCTTTACTAGAAATCAAATCTGCAACCACAAACTAAAATGTCAGGCTGTCCGGTCCACTGCCCCACGGTCAGGTGTGGTGCTACAATTCAGGTCTGTAGAGAATTCAGGTTTCATTTGAGGCCCAGAGGAGGGGCCCCAGTAGACTGGCAGCAAGCAGCAAGGCAAGAGTAGAGTGCAGGCTAATCCTTGCATTCCCCTGCAGACCGCTTCCCAAACCCTGTTTACCTTTAGCATCTGGCCTTTGCATTGGCTTGGCAAGAAATCCAGAAACATACAGATCAGCTTTAAACAACTCAACTTAGAAATAGGACAGGAACAGCCCCTCTCTTCAGTTTTCTTTTTATTTGGGTTTTGGTTAAATATTTCTAAAAGAAAAATCTACGTTGCCCTCAGATCTGCCTTTCCCTTGGCATTCTTAAGCCTTTAATTGTGTCCATCTTGCAAATCTAATTTAGAGGAACCTAAAAAGAAAAAAATGCTGTGTTTGTTTCAGTTAAGCCTAGAAAAGGTTTGTGCCATATCTCATTTTAACAAAATGAATTCACTATCCTCTGGCAAACATTGGAGGAAAGTTATAATCATATTGGTGTCCAAAAAGACTCTCTAGGTTTGATTTACAGATTTATGTGACCCTTTTAATATTATAATGAAAAATATTATCTGAGTTTGAAATGGAATGCTATTCCTAATGTAAAGTTTGCTTTAAGCAAAAAAGCATTTTGTAATATTCTTTAACTAAAACTGTATTTTTACCAACCAAATGAATTGCATATTTGAGGGAACAGTCTTTAGTTAATTCAAACTAATCTGAGTAAAGATAGAGGAACAGTGACTCATTTTATAACTATGCAGATTTTTTTCAGAATAGCAGTAGCATACATTAGCATCCTCTTATACCATTAAGAGTGAGTGAACTGAACTTTGCTTTAAAATATGTGAGCTTCGTGTGCCTTGGTGGAGTAGCAGTTAGGTCAGTCACCTCTGGCTGGCAGAGTCCACACAAATCCCAAAAGCCTGGTTTTGTGTCTCAAGACTGGGGGGAACAACCAATGTGAAGAACTCAATAAAAATAAAGAATGCTTCCTCCTCTATGATCTCTGCCCCTGCCTGCCTGTACCTTTCCTTTAAAAGAAATAAATCTATATACATATTTTTATATATGAACTTGTATCCCTGGGCTGACATTATGCCTACTCACTGATAACACCTCTATCAAAAAGTGATGAGTGATTTGGAGCATTCAATAGCAAATAAAATATACAACCAAATGACTGAGGGCCGTATTCATATGCATTAGAAGATAGTAAGAAACCATGAATTAAGGTGGTGAACAAGAAGCGATAATGCAACTTTTCTACTTAGAAAAATGATATTTATAAAATTGGAACAAATCTTTCTACCACTTCTGTAGCATCAGAACAGCACATCGATCAGTCTTGATAGAGAAGAGTAATCTGTGCACATGAACACATAAAGCAAATGTGTAAACTACATAGATTGCTCTTGAACAGCAGGAAAGAGTGTCCATTTCTGAAACCTCCACTTATAGAGAGAGCAGTTTGTTAGATCCATGAAAAAACTGCAAATGCTGAAAGAAACTTTTAGCCCAGGGAGTGAATTCAAAACATGTTTAGATAATGTGAACTGAAAGAAACCAACCTGGGGAAGAAGTTTCTAGACCACAATTACAGGTGGAGTTCATTAAGAACAAATTATTACAAGTCTGTGATGACATGGATGACCCTTGAGAGTATTATTTTAAGTGAAGTAAGTCAAACAGAGAGACAAATATTGTATGGTTACAATTATGCAGACTCTAAAAACACAAAGCAAATAAACAAACTAAGCTAGAGTTAAATCAGAGAGACAGAAAACAGGTTGGTGATTATTAGAGGGGTAGAGGATTGGTGAAATGGGTGAAGGGGATCAAGACATGCAAACTTCCAGTCACAAAATAAGTCAAGGTGTCTGTTATGTGTAGCACAGGGAAAATAACTGATAATATGTTATTGTGAATTTGCAAGACAGTAAGAAAAAATGATAAATAGATTGTGATAATTGAACAGTGTGATGAAAGTAGAATCATTATGCTGTCCACTCAAAACCAAAATAATACTGTGTGTCAATTATACTTCATAAAATTCTTTTTAAAATTTACAAGTGAATTGTAGGTAATAAAGTCAGAAGACTCCCAGAAGGCTCGACAGAAGGCTCTTGGGCTTTATGGATTTCCAGAAGGACCACTGGAAATGCTGACTGGTATAGAACAAGAGGTGAATGTAGAGATGAATGTGGAGATGAAATGTAGAGATGATACAGATGAAACAAACACACTAACAAAAACACAAGGGAAGAACAAAGTGCATGAAGCAGCCCTGGTCTGCTCTAGACGTCATCCTGCTTTCGAGGGGGTGGAGGTGAATGATGCAAGAATCACACTTAAAGACCCTGGAAAAACGCTTCTATCTGCATCAGCAGGAAACTTTCTAAGGAATCATCTAATAGTGCTAATTATTGAGGCATATGTAGATTATCTGATATGCTAGTCATCAAGGATGCCAAGGGCAGAGCCATTGAGAGTCATGAAGTGATTTAGAGGTCATTTTTACTAAAATCACTGATCCCATAGGCATTTAGAGACTTTTTCATAGCCATCTACTCCAGCTCCAGTGTTAGTGTATCTATTTCATACTGAAATCTTGGTCTCTAGATAGACATCAGTCCCTTGGACAATGGTCCCAGTAAACACATTAGCAGTCCTTTAACTGTTAGTGTTGTCTCTACTTGTAACTAAGAAAACAGAGCTGTGCTCTTTCTTAACTTGTAATTTTTTGAGAACTCTCAATATTGTTTGTCATAGAAGTTATACTAATTTATATTTCTATCAACAGTGCAATAGAGTTTATTTTTTTCCACAGTTTCACCAATACTTGTTTCCAGTCTTTTATATAGATACCCTTTTTCACAGGTGTAAGGTGATAACTCATTGTGGTTTTGATTTACATTTCCTTAATAAGTGATGTTGAGCATTTTTTCATTTACATGTTGATCATTTGTGTGTCTCTGTAGAGAAGCGTCTATTTAGATCTTGTGCCCATTATTTTGAATTGAGTTGTTTGCTTCTTTCTTATTGTTGAGTTTTTTGAATACTTCATCTATTTTAGAGATTAACCCCTTTTCTGACTTTCGATGTGAAAATATCTTCTCCCAATCAATAGGTTTTCTTTTTTTAAAAGAAAAGTTTCTCCTGCTATACAGAGCTTTCTGGTTTGATACAGTCCATTTGTTTGTCTTCACCTTTGTTTCCTTTGTCATTGGTGTCACATCTCCAAAGACCTTTCTGATGTTGATGTCATGGAGCTTATCAACTTTGTTTCCTTTTTCAGGTCTTGTATCTAAGTCTTTAAACCATTCTGAATTAATTTTTGTGTATTGTGTTAGAGAGTGATCTAGTTTTATTGTTTTGCATGAGGTTGTCTGGTTTTCGCAATACCACTGAAAAGACTTTCCTTCCTCCATTTTATGCTCCTGGCTCCTTTGTCAAAAATGAGCTCTCTCTCTCTGTGTGGTTTTATTTCTGGGCTCTCCATTTTATTCCATTTGCTTATGATGGAAAAATGCTATGTTCTTATTTTTATTGCATACCAAACTGTTTTGATTATAATTGTTTTGTAATAATGTTTGGAGTTAAAAAGAGTGATTCCTCAGTTTTTCCTCTTTTTTCTGAGAAAAAATAGCATTGGCTCTCTGGGGTCTTTTGTGGTTCAGTATACGTTTTAGTGTTATTTGTTCTATTTCCTTGAAAAATGTCATTGAACTTTTGATAGGGATTATACTGAATCTACATGTTACTTTGGGTAAGATGGCCATTTTAACTATGTTAATTATTTTAATCCGTTTTAGGAGCAAATAATAATTAACTGGTTTATTTTTTACATCCAAAATTATTCACATCAAACTACATCTTTTACTCTGTGTTTTAAAAAATAACTAGCAGCCTCTAGATCTCTTACTTAGTTAAAAGTTAACTCTACAGAGAGTTCCACAATCACTTTGTAAAATTATATGCCAATATTTCTAAGCTGAAAATAGGCTTACCCTATGACCTAACATTCTCCTGGTGGTTGATCTTATTAAAATGTATGCATACTTACACCAAAGGACACATACAAGAGTCATCATAGCAGCAATATTAATATTAGCCCCAAACTGGAAATCTCCCACATGTCCCAGAGCAGGATGGTTATGCTGTCATGAGCCAGTCAGCAGACTGCTATATAGTAAGGGAAATGAACTGAAATGAACAATCCTGTAAGCATAAAACTGAATGAAAGAAATCAGACATGGAAAGGTAATACTGCATAGTTAAACATGTGTGCAAAGTTTAAAAACAGGCAAACCAATCTATGTGCTGGAAATGAATATAGTGCTTCCCATTGGAGCCACTGGCGACCGGCTACAGCCATGACAGGACTTTTAAGGGTCTGCTAAAGTTGCCACACCTGTTTCTCAGGTGCTGTTCACATGTGAAAACTTACACATTTGGACTGACACATATTTTCTTCATGTATTTTACACTTCCGCAAAATTAAGGAACAAATAGCTAAACCACCATGTCAAAAGAAGCTGGTGGACCACGTTTTATAGATGGTCAGATCGAGGCTAGGTTATAGGCTCTGTGGAGTAGTTTGCCAAGTCACTGTGGCTCTGTTTCATTTTCCTTCTCTGTCAGAGACCTAAGAATATCTAACTCATGAGATTGTTAGGAAGCTTAAATGGCAAAATGAATATAAAGGACATAGTATTAATATCTAATGATATCATATTAACAGCAAACAGTTGATGAGTGCTTCCCATGTGTCCAGCTCTGTTCTGAGGACTTGATTTTCTCCTAAAATCCTTGTTGAACAGGACTCCATTTGATAAGAGGAAACTGTAGTGCATACTTTAAATTAGTCATCCAAGATCATATTGCTATTAGGACAAAAAGCTAAAATTAAAATTCAGTCATACTTAAGCACTGCAGTCTCTTGTGTAAAAAGGTCCTAATAAATGGTAGTTACTTTGTGATAAGACAAAAACTCTAGCAGAACTATGGGGTTATAGGGAAGAACTGAGTGGGCTAATGTGCTCTCAGAGGCAGCTGTAGGGTAGGCTTTGTAATTCTGTGCTAAGTAAATAGCTGCTATTATTACTATCCATTATCATATCTAACAAGACAATGAAAGAAAGTACTTAAATGCATGGAAGGTTAATGGTGTACTCTTCTTCTGTCCGTTAGAACCTGTTCCTTAGGAGCATGTATTAGTTTGTATTCTAGAGACATTATGCATTTTGGTAGATATATCTAAAATCAGGTTTGGCTTTTGGTGGAATGATGGGTGACATTTTCCCCTCTGCATTTTCAACATTTTCTATAATGAACACACTTTTATGTTACAGTGGGAAACTAATTTTAAAAATAAAATGAAGTGAAAACAAAAACCATTCTCAGTAAGGCAATAAGAACCACATGTCTTTTAAATGGGAAACATGCTTATTTCTCCTTTGTTTCTTGGAAGCAGCGAGCCAGACACACAGACCACAGCTTTGAACCATTTATATAAACACACCCAAGCCAAGTGTTTGCACGCAACAGTTAAATTGCACCCACATTGGCAATTGAATGACTTCAAAGCAACTGATAGTCATTGTACTTGAAGTCAACACGCTAGATATTTCTTACAAAGCTTACGCTAATGACATTTGTTGTAGGTGTCATATTCCATGTTTCTTTAAAGAAAACCCTATTAATCCCAAGGTGGGAGGAAAAAGTGTTAAGTGGTAGCAAAATGTACAAGTCAAATCCTTCCTGTGAAATGGAATATTCTGAATCGAGTGGCGGTGAAACCTGTTGTTATCCAGCAGAGGGCGCTACCAGTATACACAAAGCTTTTTCAGGAGCTGTTCAACAACCCCCACCTCCCAATTCTTAAGCACAGAAAGCTAATGGGAGTAGGTTAAGAGAAGTGCATGTTCATTCTGCTTGCTTCCCCCACAGAAAGTGAGGTATGACTTTTCCTCCTTGTGAAGTGCTCAGTGGACTCTACTCCTACCATTATGGCTGTCTTAAATTGCTCCAACCTTTGGATTATGTTTGGGTATGTTACTGTATCATAATTGCTTCCTGTATTCTAGTCACCATAATGGCTTCAATGAACTACAAGACTACCTTCTTGCCTGCAGGTTAGAGAGAAAAACTCTGAGAGAACTGCAAGGTACAAAAAATATCCTGGGAATTGTAAAATAAAGAGATTTGGTGCTATTTTGTTTTGAGCTGCTAACTGCCATTATTCAGGAACGGGAATATTGGTCACAGTCATTTTGGGAAGTCATCTCAGGATGGCATAGGCAGATACGGGATGAGACTAGATGAAAAAGAAAGTAGAAACCAGCGTTAGCAAAGTCATAGACGTAGACATTTTATACTAAGGAATACTGATGACTTCCATTTAATATTTCTGACTGTCCTTCACTGATTTGAAAAACTTTCAAACACACCACATCACCTGCTTTAGACACCACGTGATACTTCTGTCTCACCTTCATGGCAGACAGGCTTTTCATAATTTCTGAAGCTGTTCTCCGTAGGGGCATTTTCGCCTTGCAGAGTAGACTCTGAAGCAGCTTCCTTGTGGAGACTGAGCCACTCAGACTTTCCTGCCCAATCCTGGACATAGTAGGCCTGGATCGCTCTACAACAACGAACATCCTCTTTGACTACTGAAAATCCAGGTTCCCGAGCAGTGCCCTTGGAGTGAAGTTTAACACTGACAATGGAAAGGAGGAAACCAACCCAGGTGGAACACCTCCTGGCACTTTTCCAGGTACTAGGAATAGAAGTTTGCGATGAACAAATATATTTTTAAGTTAATTTTCAAACAATATTTGAAACTTAACAGAACTTTTTTTTATTAGAACCATGCATATTCTTAGGTATTAAAGCCTCATACAATTACACTGTTTGTTGGGGGCAGGAGGGAAGGATTCTTTTATCATCAAAACTTTTCTTCAAAAATAATACGGCTTTTTACTTATACTGGATTCTCTGCTATTGCCTATGTTATGCTACTTAGGAAAATGCTATGTTCTTGTTAAATTAATATGTGCAGAAAAGCACTTACTCAACACACATCAATGTGACTGCTTGTAGGTCATCACTCATAATATTTATGGTCTAAGAATGATGTAGCTTGGGTGAGTCACATATTTACACTTAACTCAGAGATTAAGAAAAAAAATTAGCACCACAATTTTCCTTAAGTAAAGGAAAAATTGTGACTTCTTACACATTTGTTTTCTGGGTCAGTGTTTTTCCAGTCATTCCACAGAGCCCGAGTGTCACCCAGGGTTTCTTTGGGTTTTCATGAAAGAAAAATCAGGGGATGTTGTGGTAGGTGCTTAATCTTACATCTGATAGCCATCGGCTGCTACTTTGAGAGGACACAGCCAACTAGTGTGAAGGCTGCTATTTGGCAGAGTAAACTTTGAACCTGTGGTAGAGACTTTGAATGTCTGAGACAAATGGAAATGAGTGGCATTTCCCAAATAACAGAGTCCCAGACATACACTTAGCTTACGATTAGATCATTTACCCTAATCTTTAGACATTGGCTTACCCTGCATGAAAGAGGGAAAGTTTCGTGTTTATAAATGTAAGGGAAGAAATGAGCTTGCCAAAAAGGTCTATGAGGAAATAATGGAGAGCCACAGTCCTTGAAAAATGTAGGAATAATTGAATAGTATTCATAATTTATAAAAAATAAATATTCATGCTTTTGTATCCTATCATCTGAACATTCAGAATAAATAAATTCCCTGAAGACAAATGATATGATTCCCATAAATGTTCACTAAGAGTTATGAATGATCTTCCCTGGTGATCTTTCAGGTCGATCTTGCTATGAATGGAATGGATATTGAAGTCCTGACCCTAGTGTCTGTGTAGCAGCCTTATTTGGAAATAGGACTTTTGTATATGATCAAGTTCCAGTGAGGTCATGAGGTTGGGACTAGTCCAATATGACTCCATCCTTATAAAAAGGGAACATTTGGACACAGAGACAGATATGGAGAGAGGGAGATGATATGAAGACAGGGAAAGTGACATCAAAAAAGCTAAGTCCAAGGTTGCCAGGAGCTGGGAATGAGGCCTGGACAGATCTTCCCTCACAGAAGGAGCCAGCTGAGCTACTGACGCTTTGATTTCTGGCCTCTGGAATGTGGGACAGTACATTCTGCTGTCTGAACCGCCTAGTTTGTCATACTCCTGTGGCAGCCCCAGAAACAGGTGCACAGACGTGTTCCTCATTCCTGTCTCTTGGCTCGCGTGAGCCCCTGAGGGCCCTTGTGGTCAGTAGAGCAGAAGTGTCCAGACTGCCCTTAGATTCAACAGCCTAGTCTGTGTCTAGACCGCTGCATAATGCTGCGCACACATGGCCTGTTCCTTTGAAAACTGGCCCGGGCAGTGCAATTAGAAGGGCAGATCTACTGTAGAGAGGCAGACTGTGTCATGAGGTCAAATGTAACTTCCATTTTGATGATTGCTCCTCACACAGGAAGCAGTGGATCTGACAGTCAGAAATGAATCAAGGGTTGTTATATTTCATTTTCTTCCAGAAAAATCTGGCCCAATAGCTAGAGTATACTAATTCATGGGAATTTTTCAGAAGGTGAAAAACATTGGAATTATAAGCAGCAGTATAGACACCCAATGACAGCTAAGTCTTCTTACATGGCAGCTGATTTGTCTCAGGCTCCATAGAGAAATCAGGCCGGTTAGAACTTGCAAGCATGTTTATAAGCATTACGTCTGTGTGTTATTCAGGTAAGGTGAAAATAAAAAAAACTATTACACAAATAATGTCTACAATTACAATTGTTTAAATATATTAAATTTCAAAATGGTTTGTCTTCATATTTGATGGAGGAACTTGAAAGAAGTTAACTTAAATGAGATTCTAGCATTCGCACACTTTCCATCTGTACTGAGTGACAGGACTTTCCACCTAGATACAAACGGCATGCAAACTTGAGCCTTTCTCCACAGAGGGACTTAGAAATGCTATCAGAAAGAAAATGTGTAAGACCATCAACGGAAATGAGGAAACTCTAAGTGATATTCAGACTGAAAGAAAAACCAGACAAGGAAACCTGGATGAATAATATTCAGCAAGAGAATAAAAACAAAGCGAGCAAGCAGGCCCCATATATTAGAACATATAAAGTAATCTGACACCACTTTGATTTGTCATCTTCATTTTCCTGTAAGGGTCTATGATGCATTGTAACCATCAGAAAAATATGCACACACCTGATGATGTGTATAGGTGTGACCAAAATCTACCTGTTGTAAAATAAAGGGATTTTAAAAAATGAAGTGAGAGAAAGTGACACATAAAAGGCCAACTTGAGTTTCCCGCAAAGTAAATGTATAGCTGAACTGCTCAGCCCTCCAGCACAGTCCTTCTGGGCCATGTTTCCACAGGAAAGTCAGGGTGGAGAGGCTCACAGAAGTCTTGGCTCCAGTCCACCCCCATGGCCTGCTGACACAGGCCCAACTCCTCAGAGCACTGGGGTCGCCCTGGAGTTGCTGCCAAAAGAGCTGCTTTCATTACAGTTGAGTAGGAAGGAGAACAGGCAGCCTTGGAAGGGGTGGTTGTGGGGGTAATGGCGCTTTCCTCTCAGACAGGAAGAGCTGGTAGGACTTGCCTGGCCCTATTCTCTTGTTCCAGCATTTAGTCTCTATTCCTGGGGTCCCTGCAATGCTCCTGGGGACTCTGAAGACATCAGGTGTTAAACCCAGGTATTCACCATTAGGTCTGTGATGGGGTTCTGCAATCAAGTAGAATTATTACCCATTCTGTGCTGTGGACCATTCTGGCACAGCCTACAAAGTTATTTTCAGAATAACATTTTATTACAAATAAAACTGTGTTGAAATATACTACCTTTAAAATATTTTAACAGATTACACTGTTATAAAAATATTTTTAAAAACAAGTTTGTGATACAGCAATTGCATGCTTCTTTATTAATATTAAATCAGATCTAGTTTCCATTTTGATTATCATTTGAAATTATTTGAATATTGTGACATTTTAAAATATTAGCAGCCACTGATATGACTGAAAATATTTTTGATTTCTGTTGCTAACAAAGGTATAGCTTATAACTGTGATTTGTAACCACATTCATAATGGAAAGCAGTGCTAAATTTCACCTAAATATAAAGGTTAGTGGAAATGAGGATGAAATGTATCGCCATTCAAGATCACAGACTCCCCCCCGCCCCCTCACCCAACCCAGAAATCTATCTGCGGACTCCTTGGTCAGGTTAAGAAGTCTGCTATGAAGGGTTACCCATCCTGATATAGAAATTTACCATAAATACCACAACAGTTTTAAAACTATTGTATTAGTATTAGCAACCTCAAAGAAGGATGAGTTTAATCTCCATCTCCTCACTGATTCAGAAATGACATCAAAATCTCACAGCATGTCAAGAGGTAGCATGAGTATCAAACATTATGACCTTGTAGATTGGAGGAATGCATGCAATGATATGTATGTCTGGAGTTCAGAAAACTTACAATGCAACAAATTACGCAGGATAATAATGGCATTATTATTACACCAGGGGTCTTCAGGAGAGAGAAGTTGAGGGGGGTAATGATTTACCATATTTATTTGATTCTAAACTGCCATCTATTTTAAGCCATACCCCAATTTCTCAACAGATTTTCATGAAAACAAAACTTAAAAATAATAAAATTTATTTACGAAGTTCAAAAAAGTTAAACATGAGAAACGAGTGAAGAATTTATTTATAAAAATATCTGAAATACTTAAGGCATTAATAAAATTAACAATTTTAAGAATTTAATAAGTGATCTGTTGTACTTACAACTATTTTTTAAGGTAAAATTTAGCCACCTTTGAATGTAAGCTGCTCCCAATTTGGGGGACATTAAAATGGCAAAAAAAAAACAAAAACAAAGTGTGACTTAGGATGGAATAAATGTGGTAGTTAATAAAGCAGGAGAAAGGTTAATGAGACTCTGAAGTTGGGTACTTTCATTAAAATCTTAATCTACCACATTGGACAAGTCATTTGATTTCTCTAAATGTTAGTTCTCTGAGCTGTCAAACAGAGATAAAATATAGTGCTCATCTCATAAATATTCAGGGATTATATGAGATAATATGATCAAGTGCTAACGGAGGGCCTGCTGTGAAATGAGGGAAGGAGGTCGGGTTAGAGTGCTCACACAATCAACTTGTCTTCTCTTTTAGCTTCTCTTCCTGAGCCTTTCCTTTGAGTGGACAGGCTCTGTTTTTCATTCTGGACCCGAAATTCTCATTAGTTCAAGAAGGCAGGAGAAAATGGAAGAGGCCACTTGGGTTGCGTAGAAGGCAGATGTTCAGAGCACACCAGAATAGCTTTAAAGGATGTGGAGTCCGCAGATAAGAGTGTGAGTCTGCTATCAGCTCTAAAATATTTTGTAATTTGGGGAAATATTTTACAATCCAGCCACCCCCAGTATCACATTGCCAAAATATCATGAGAAATGTGCAAGAAGCTTGAGAACTAGCAAGTAATTTTTCATATGAATTCCCACCAGTTGAGACTGACTTGAAGGATATAATTTACGACCGTTCTTGGGAAACAATAATTCCTGTTTCATGAAGATTTGGGGCCAAATCTGATGGACTGCTTCCTGCCTTAAAGTGATACAGCTAAACTTAGCAAGAGTGTTCCTTTTACTTGAAGATGAAGCACTAAACACAAAACACAGAATTCTAACTGTGAAATCCACAAAGATAACTGATGACAAGAGAATTAGAGCCATTTTTTTTTTTTTGCAGGAAACAGGGCCTTGTATTCTTAACCCCATGACATGCAAATGGACGCATCCACTGAGGGGAAAGTTTGCTTTCCATTATTATTGTCACTTTTTGAGAATGTATTTTTAAACTAAGAAAAAAGTTAGGAAAATCAAACAACTCGTATAATAATCTTATATTTGGTTCCATTTATTTTATCATTTATTTCTCTCCGTGTGTATATGTGTATGAATAAATGGATATTCACCTATAAGATGAATATGAGTGAATACATTTAATACACGTATTTATATCTGTACCATTCATTAGAGAATATATAGAAGTTAGTGTGCTTTTCTTAACTCTAGTATTTTAATATGCAAACTTAAAGTTATTTTGTAATATCATAGCAGTACAAGTATCAACATCAGGAAATGTAGCATTTATACAGTTCTGTGACATAACCCATAGTCAGTTTTCTCCAGTTGTCTCAATAATACCCTTTCTAGTGATCTTTTTTCTGCTCTGAGATCACATCCAGGAGCAAACATTCCATTTAGTTGTTTTATCTATTTATTTGCTTTTTAATGGAGAATGTTTCGTCAGTTTTTAAATGTATTTTAACCCTTTGACATTGTCATTTTTGCAGTAGGTTGAACTCCATTGCTGTCACTATTTTGTCTCAGAAGGTATCCCAAAAGCATAGTGTTTAAGACAGACTAAAATGTCTCTAGATTGGGTCTCTCTAACATCTGATGAGGAGACACCACTTAGCATTTCCAGACAGACACCACTGCAGTGACAGCATGTCCTCCTCAGGAATCATGACAGAAGGCGTAGCGGTCATTTATGCCTGTCACCGGTGAAGGCAGCATGATTCGCTTGATTAAGGAGGCATGTGTCAGGTCTCCCCACTCCCAGTTGCTTTTTTTGTATGTGTGATGAGTGACAAACTTCTAGAGGGGTACTCTGAGATTATACAATATCCTGATCCTCTTAAAGCTTCCCCCCACAGATGTCAGCATCCTCCGAGTGCCCCTGCCTGAACCACTTAGTACTGTGGTCATTCCCAAATGGTCATTCTCAGTTCTCCCTGCAGTTGTTAGCTGGCTTTCTATAAGTTATCATTTGTACTGACATGGATTCCTATTTTCCTTTTATTTGGTGGATGGACTCTGTTACTATAGTGCTTTTTCATCTCAGAATTGGTCTGTGAAATCTTTAGTGCTTACATAAAGGTGATTAATTTTGCTTTTATAAGGAGGATGATTAATTTTACTATTTATTTTGAAGTTCATATTGGATAATTCAGGATATTCCATTTTCTTTATGTCAGTTATTAATTTCAGATACTTCTTTATATTTACTGATTGAAGAATAAATCAGACCTCAAACAAAGTAAATACCAACAAAATATTCTGAATTTCTCTTCCTGAGAATGGAAATTAAGTGAGAGTGGTGGGTCTCGGCCTAAGACAATGGAGGAAAACTGGTAGACCATAGTTCAGTAACAAGGGACATTCAAGATGACTTAAAGTTTGGAAAATGGAGAGCGGTGAAAAAGGACCATTAGTAGTCAACATTTATGACAAATTTTTCTTTGTAAATGTATTTCAGTGTAATGTTCACTGTATTTATCTGTAGTTGGGGAGCTTGGGGGAGGTCCACAAATATGGTAGCCCATTGTGTCATGATTTTTTTAGTCCTTTCCTTGATATTATACTGAAAAAAGAAGCATTAGAGTGTGTGGGTTTCAAAAATTCTTTGCAGGAAGCAGGGGACTCCGGGGGCTACAAAGCAATCCTTTCTGGTCCAGGCCCTCAGTGAGTCAAAAGGAAGTACATGATGTGGAGCAGATGTAAGAGACATACAGATGCCAGTGAGATGTGCCAGTGTTTTTCTAAGGACTCCATCCAAAACAGAACCACCCAGTGGAAGGTCTATACACTTTGGAGTATGACCTTATATATCTAACTTTTAGATTAGGATGATAATAATGACTGTCCATCCCACAGAGTATTAACATAATCATAGAGATATTGAACAATATAATACTTCATATGGGACGAAGAACCACAGTGTGACCACAGTTTGTCCAAAGACATTTGAAGACATTCTACTGCGTGCTGGATGTGAAGAATGCCCTCATAGCAAGGGTGGTAGCATAGTAGAAATGAAAATTTAATAATTGAGTTAGAAAATACATCCCACGATGCTGAAGAAGCAGTGGAGCCTTAGGGAATCGTGCTGCTTACAAGCAGAGCTCCTGGGGGATGTGCAGGTCCTCTAGTGCTGCATCCTGCCCCAAAGCCCGGGTGCACGACCCGAGGACAGCCCGGTCACCTTCCCTTGAAGCACCCTCCTGTCTCAGCCACACGCATCACTGAGAGGCCCTTCACGGCCCACCGACCCTCTCCATGTGCTCTGGATCGCCCTTCAATCTGCTTACACTTATATTCTGCCTGCCCAGGAACTAGCTAGATTTCTTTCACTCCATGTGGATGACTGGGATCTCAGTTAATTCCTGGAAGTACATGCGTTTTAGAAAGGGATTTTAGAGATTGATCATTTGCTTTATGCGCTCATTCGTTTACTCAATAGATATTTACTGAGAAACTGTTCTGTATCAGGACCTATGTTAGGACTTTGGACTCTGACCATATACGGGACGTGTGGTCTCTACTCTCACACAGTTACCACCTGTTAGTGGAGATAGGCACTTAATCATATCAGTAACAGTCATGGTATTACAGCAAACCATTTTGTTGAGTACTTACAATGTGCCGGATGCTGTTTTATGTAATTTACATGAACACTCCTCCCCCAAACATGAAAAGTCGTCTCCCCACTTGATAATTTTAAAAAGTAAGTTTTGTGACACTGAAGTAACTTTCACACAGTTACTGCTGGCAGAGGAGGGATTCAGCCCTGGTCTCGCTCTGATGTCTGCACTCTTCATGAAGGAAGGAGAGAGCATCACAGAAGCCTTCTCTAGCTAGCCCACACGGAGAAATGAGAAACATTCCTGGGGAACTGCCTCAGCACTGCCTTAATCGACACGAGTCTCGTCTCGTTGCAGCTTTCAGGACTTAACGCGGACTGCTGGTAGGGGATGGGAAGAGGGGTTCTTGAAAGCAGAGGACACCACATATCTTTGTTGAAATGGCTGCCTGCTCTGGTTTGTTCAGAGTGAACCAAGGTCCTTCCAGAGCTCTGCTTAGGAGAAAGCTAGGCAGAATAAAGAAAATGTCCTGACAGCAAGTCTTCCCATATGCCCAGTTATTTCTCCAGCTAGGAGGTGTGGGAGAGCCTGGGTACATAGATACTAGCCACACACACTGAGAATGCAATTTGAGCCACCTGCTAGGGTGCCTCTTCTCAGAAGGCAGGGGGCCATGTGGGCATGCCTGGCCCCATGGCTAGTCCTGGTGAGACGGGCAGTGGGGATTGGAGTGCTTGAAGGGCTGGGCAGAGGAAGGGAGATCTCTGTAAGGAGCTGGCACCAGTGATGTTATCCCTTGTTCCAAAGGAGGGGACACAAAGCAGGGATAAAAATACACGACTGCATGTACTGCACACTTAAAATTTTATGTTGCTGGGCTCTTTGAGACTGTCTGGTTCAATTTCCTTATTTTGCAAATGTGAAAAGGGATCCAGAAAGAAAAATCTTGCCCTTAGTCACCAGCTAATGACTGGGACAGAGAAGAATGGAGCTCTGAACCGACCGTGGAGTCCCATCATATACACTGGCACTGTGAGCAGTTTACGTTCATATGTTCGCAATGGCTTTATAGAAAGAAAGTCACATTTACCAAATATGTTTCTAAGGATGTTGACAAAGTTTGCTAAAGCAAGACAGATACTAATTACCTCTGAGCCCCCGGCTGTGCTAATTAGGATCCCTCGCTTCATGGTGGCAGGCCTTTCTGCCTTGGTTGAAGCATCACAGCATGAGGTGGAGATCTGGAGCACCTTCGCTCTGCTGTGAACTAACCACGCAGGAGGACTGCACAGACCTGAGCAGGCCTGCCCTGTCCGGGCGGCCCGAGAGTCAGAACCGAGAAAGGAAAAACTCACAGGACTAGTAGATGACTCAGGCTGAAGGGAAGAAGAAGGGAGAGCAGCTAATAACATTTCATTTTGACTTCCAGAGCCTTTGTCCCTAGGCTATTTCCAACAGTGACTGGGATCATGGAGGGAGAGCCTTTTGTGAGATAATTAAAAGTCAGGCCAGTCCTGGTGGAGAAGCAGTTAGGCCCACAGTCTCTGTCTGGCATAATCTACATACCTGCACCCCAAGGACCTGGGTTTGTGTTCTGGGGCCAGTGGGAACAACCAAGATATAAACAACTAAATGAAATAAAAATGCCGATGCTTCCTTCTCTTTCTTCCTGCCTGTCTGCACCTTCCCTTTAGAAAACAAAGTAAAAAAGTCCAGAAGAAATGTAATCAGAAGACACAATGAGAAGCAGAAAGAGAAAGGGAGAGAGATCATGGCTTTGCCTCTTTCAGTCTTCTGTCATTACGGGCTAATAGACCCGAATGCTAAGAAGGCAAAGGACAGGGGAACCTGAGAGTTGGGGCTGCATCTACGCAGAGAAGAGCAGAGGAGGTGGGCACGGATTAGAAGCCACTCAGGAAGCTGCCCTGCGTGCGGCACAGTGACTGAGGTCTGCCCCACACAGCGGCTTCACTGCGGTTGAACTAGCCTGCCTAGTGCACCCCGTGAACCTCCACTACCACGGGGCCTGGATTGGCCCACCTTCCTCTTGTGCTTCTGAAGGAAGCACCAGACTCTGTTCTCCAAACATGAGAGTTTCCCTAGACAGCCAAAGTGTTTGGGCCATCATCTAGTTCACCTCCAGCTCACCGCAGTGCTCCCAGCCCGCAGCACTTTTCCAGACCCTTGCGGCCTGCACAGCTCTCATTCATTCCTTCTGCCAAGGGACATGAGAAAGATAGAACCCTCCACTTTGGGGCAGGGCCCTGATCCAATAAGGACTGATCATCAGTGTGCCTCCCTGCAGGCCTCTGAGAGGTGGTCTTCCCCGAGTGGATCAGGCAGTACCTCTTGTCAGGGTGTCGGTCTTGGGGCCACGGTTGACTCCCCACCTGCATGGCCTCTGGCTCACTCAGCGAGCATGCTCCCTTACCCTTCTCCAGTCATCCTTTCATAATCTGGCACCCATGAGAGGTGCTACCTTGTACAAAATAGTCAGAAGAGGATGAGAAAGAGAGAGAAGTAAATCACATTTCCTCTAGAAGCTTGACCTTTTGCCCCTGGAGAGAATCCAAAAGAATGTTGCTGAAGTTTTCCAGTGACACGCTCTCCCTTCAGAGAGCTCTTTCAGAGCTGAGACTTCAAATGAAAGAGCAAATTGTAAACAATCCTCTTGGCAATGAGGACGTGCTCTTTCTTCAGGGCTACACATGGCTCCTCTGGAGCAGACTCTGAGCTAACTGAGAGGGAGGACGGTTCTGAAGCCCACCCGGCCCCACACAGGCCAGCTCGCTGTTCCCTTCCCCCCGGGGCACTTTGGGCCAAAGGTGAGGGGAGACTCCTTTCCTTCCCACTGAGAGCTGGTGGCATGAGTCATAGCAGGGCGGTGGCCACTCAAAGACACAAATTATGGATTTCTGCCTTTGCATGTCACCCGTCACAGCACAACTAAGGAGATTCCATTGGAGCCCCACTTCTCCCAGCCAACAATCTTTTAACTTCTGTCAAGGCTTTTTCACTAAAAGTTGTTTGGACTCCCAAAATAACATCTGTTGCTCTGAGTAACATTCTCAAGCCACATTATAACTGTACTTCCAGAAAATAAACACCCCACACTTCCCTAAGGGGCCTTGTGGATGGATAGTGAGGGTCCCAGGCTCCGTGTCCAGGCACGACCTGCCAGTGAGTGATCATCTAGTTGTCACAGGTGGTGGTGAGAGTCACCGGGCACAAGTCACCTGCATTCACAGCGCACAGTGACTGGAGTGGCTTTCCATACTGTCCTGCCCAGATGTACCCGGCAGGCAGGCTTCCCTTAACGTGGAGTTGTGGTGCCTAAAGAAGAATGACGACGGAAATGTACTAGGTTGTACGAAACTCCCTGGAAGTTAAGCCTGCTTTCAGGGACCCCCAAGTCCCCATTGCTTGGGTCACTCTGCCTTTTCTAAGCTTAGACTCATCTCTCTACCCCTCCCTCTCAGTCTTGGGGCCATGGCAGAGGGACATGGTCAGGGATGCATAAGGGCAGTCTGCACAGGACCCCCATGGGCCCAGCCCAGCCATCTCCCAGGTGTAGGTTACCAGGCACAGTAGCTGGGGAAGGCTGTGCCGTGTGAGTCTCCACTTTCACTGCTGGAGAGAACTAACAGTGCTCATCTTTATAGCCACAGACTCAAGAAGGACTTGGGATCCATTGTTTATAATAGGGGCAAGAATTCCAAAGCCATTGCTCTTGTTGTTAACCTCATCAAAGCATGAGCCTGTGCCCCATCAGTGCGGGCAAGGCTGTGTGGTGGAGGCAGTGAAGAGGCTGTGAGGACGGAGGAGCGAGCAGACAGAGACGGTGACGCCAGAGCGCCCAACAGTCTAAAACGTACTGAAAAGGGACATCTACTCTCATGGGCTTGCAAGGAGAAGGTTTAGAAATAAAAAATCATATTCAGAGATTTCTATCCAAGTGAATCTTGATCCGACAGAGATGTGAAGCAACGAGGATGGGAAAACATGCACTTGAGCTCATCTTTCCCATTTACTGTCGAGAATCTGTCACTGTCCTCCTCATGATGATAATGATGACACCCACATTCCTTAACACACAAGTTGTTTGAAAATTGCATTAAGCTAACACGTGTGAAATTATAAAAGATACATTACTTCACAAGGATTTATTTTTGTTTTCATAATTATTATTCAGAATGTGGTGATCAGCCGCTACATTGCCTGCTATGGCCTGTACTGCATGGTTACAGAGCTCTCCTTACCCTAGGAGTTAGTTATTGAACACCAGTGAAAAAACACCTTTGCAAGAAGGAAGACAAGTCTTATGAAGACATAGGCAAGCCGTGGGCTTCCTGTCTGACAAGTGCAGAGAGTAACTTGACCTCTCACCTAGTGTCAGGCACCGGTGAAGATTCCTGCAGGTCATGGGTCATTCTCATTCTGCCTGGGCTTTCTCAACCGGGCCCACCTGGATGCCCAGGCTCAGCTATCCTCAGAGACACACCTAGCTTTTGCTGAATGTGATGCTCTCTCTGTGTGAGAGGAGGGGATCCAACCTGGAGATTGGCCCTACCTATGTGTTCCATAGTAAGATCCAAGGGGATTTATGTTCTACATTCAAAGAACCCCACTCCAGACCCACATCAATCCGACTGTTCTAAAGTAGTGGACTTCAAGGTTCTGAATAACCTGGAAGACTTGTAACACAGAGATTGCTGACTCAGAGCTTCTGATTCTTTGGGGTCCAGCAGGGTCTGAGACGTGTCTTTCCAGGGAGCTGTTGATGCCGATGGCGCATGCACTGAGAGTAATGCCATACAGCCCGGTCTTCAAAGAACCCTGTAAGTGCACCTCAGATACAAGCAGTCTTGTGAATTGGTGCTGGTGAAAGCAGGAATCGAGAATGGTCCTTTTTAAAGGTGGGTAATGAGGATTAACTTTAAACAGGTAATGGAGTTATATAAATTACATCCATTACATTGCTTTTTTGCACATAGACTTCTCTAACATTTTCATAAGGACATAAAGTCATCTGGTATCTTTTCTTCTGTAATCTTGTTTCCCCTCTGGCTAGACAAATGCATAAAAGTTTTAGTTGCCCAAATCAAGGCAAAAGTCAGATTGGCAAAAAAGATTTAGAAATTATACTTTGAAAGCTGAATAACAATTAGAAATTATGCCCTGAGAGAAGGTAAGTTACTTTTGAACCTGTTTTCCCTTCATTATCCTGTAAGTCTGGCTGACTATTGCTTCTCAGCCAATTCACCAGTTAAACTCAATCTTTTCGTGGTCAAACTTAGAGCTCCAAGGCGCCACTTTAATAGGACCTTCCATCAAAATAGAAACGTGTACCATTCCTGAGTTTCCTAAAAGATTTCATTTCCTGAGATTTATGTGCTGTCTCCACGCTCAGTAGTAGTGATTGGATGTGTCCCCTGTAGCTTCAATCATCCAGCACAAACCAAAAATAAAGTGGCAGCGGTCCTTCCTGTCCTTGCACACCCGCTGGCCTTGTTAGCGGTCAAGGGGGTTGGGCGGGCAGCCCAGTGTCGTCTTCACTCCGAAGACACAACCCCCACGCCTGCTCCAGAACCTCTACGAAGCCCTGGACTCCCGACTAAAATGGGGCCAAAAGGTTGTGCCTGGACGCTCTCAGAGGGTTGTTTTGATGATTAAATAACAATGAGGTAACGTGTGAGAGGACTTTGCAAACTGTTAAGCCTAAAAATTTTGTAAGGTCTCCCTCTTCTTGGTGTCAAGTTAGGGCACATGCATTCTCTGCGATGGATTGTTAGTTCTTCCTGGTGCCTGCTCACCGGCTGTGCTCTTGTGCCTGTGAACACAGTGACAGCCTCACACCGCTCACCACCATGAGGACAGTGATGCCACCATCGCCTGACTGTGGTTCAGATAATAAAGGCACTCCAGTGCCTGATTTCTCTAAACTTTATAATCTGTACAGTGAAGATTATGCAGTTTCTTCCCAAATAGAGAGTAAAGAGCAGAACCCAGCCTTCTAAAAAGTTCCATGGTCTTTCTCTGTAAAGCTGTTTCTCATCTGTGACACCAATTTAAAATAAATACCCAGAAGGGAGAAGGAAGAGGTGGAGAGAGGAGAGAGACAGAGAAGGGGATGGGGACAGGGAGAGGGAGAGAGGAAGAGAGAGTTATGTCTTAAACTAAAGCTTTCTATTTTGTATGAGAATAATACTTGAATGACATTTGGGAAGAAACATGTTGATTTATATAAATTCAAAGGGATCCCAAAGCAAGGAAATAAAACAAGAGAATGGGAATTACTTCTGGCTGCCAGTGAGATGAGTTATAAACCTCAACTTAAACACAAGGTTTGAAGTGGTGCCATTTAAAAGGTTTCACTGCAGGACAGGTCCTATGAGACCCAACCAGCAAGTAGCAGTCCGTCTAGCTAAAAGATTCTCCTCAAAGGTATACAGATTTTTTTTTTTTATTTGAATGAGTTTCTCTCTAGGCATTCATGGGACTCCAATTCCCGGCCAGTGCTAAATTCTCCCTTTAATTATTAACCTGCACTTCATCCTGAGCTGGAGCTGGGTGCGCCAACAGAAACCGGATGCTATCTACCGGATGCTATTTACCCATCTAAAGCACCTTGCGGCGCTTGCGTGCGTGTGTGCCTGCGTGTGTGTGCGTGTGTGCCTGCGTGTGCGTGCGTGTGTGTGTGTGTGTGTGCGTGTGTGTGTGTGTGTGTGCGCGCGTGCGCCGTGCGCGCGTTACAGGAGCTCTGGGGGTGGAGCAAGTCCCAACTCACAAAGTATTTAGTGATTTTACAGTTGTAAACCCCACGAATTTAAAGTGATTGAATATATATCACTCAGAACTAATTCAACTAATGATAATAATTTAGAAGTCAACATAAAGGTACAATTTTATTTACGTAAAATGAATTCTCAAAATTATTAAAAATAATTATTAAAAGCATAAACTATGGACTTGGTGACAATGCTGCCACTGTAGTTTCCTTGATTGCAACAAATAGGCTACTCTGGGTGGGGTGTTGATGGTGGGGGAAGCAGGAAAGGGCAGGGGTTTATATGGGAACTCTGTCCTTTCCACTGAATTTAGCCGTGAAACCAAAACTGCTCTAAAAAAAAATGAAGTCTTTGCAAGAGAAGATTCATGATTCGTTGAAGGCACGTTTTCTGGATCGTTGCTATCAAGTGCATTTTGTAAAAAAAAAAAAAATTCAGGGGCCACTAGCTTCCAGCCTCTGAGAGCAGTATGTTGTCCTGGAGGCTGTAACTTTGGGTGGCAGACCTTTGTGCCGAATGAACAAGTTCTACAGAACACATGTCAGGCAGCGGGTCGTCAGGAAGCCTTATGTGGGATTCACAGTGTTAAGGGGCTCTGGACAAAACAACATGTCCAGTTCTCATGAAGAAGAGGGACAGCTTTCACAAACACTCTGCCTCCTAAATTCTTTAGCTCTCCAAACAGCAGTATTCTAATTAACAATTTTTAAAACCCAAACCAGGGGAAGTAGTAAGTACCATTCTCTTCTACTCCCTGACAGTGGGCACGAAGCTCTGCTCATAGGGGTTAGAGGAACTTTATAAAACCACAGCTGGATACATCGGTGGCTGTTCTCTTTGATTTACCAGTGTGGAGACTTTCATTGATGAGATTTATTAGGTTTATCACTGTGGTGACATGAGTGACGATTTCCTGATATCTGGCTTCTGAGGATCCCTGGAATGTGATACACTCTCTTACTGTAGGCTGTGATCAGAGCTGGTGACGGGGTGGGGTCCGGCCTTGTTGCTGCACATGGATGTCAATGCTATTAATTCTCACTCCATCTGTGGTCTTCTGATTTCTGCTCACATGTAAAAGCTTGAGCTAATAGTACTTATGATACATAGCAGACATTGAACAATGGAATAAATGAACAAGTGAATGCCGGATGAGGTCAGAGACCACTTAACTGTAATGTACAGGACTTATGTAAGAATAGCACATAGGCTGGTCTGTGGGACCAGCTGGAATTAGACTTCTCATGGATACACAGAAGCTAAAGAGTCACCAAAGGTTTCTGTGGGGTCAGGGACACAACCAGTTCATGCCCTAGAAAGATGTGATTAGGAGCAAGACATCAAAGTTAATATCTAATGACACACCTAGAAAGCATTGTTCTTTCCTGTTACTTTAAATACTTACTGAATTACTTTGAAATGAATTTTAGGTTAACCTGACAGGGCTTTGAAATTTCAATACAATTTAAATTATTCATTTTCCACAATGTAAAACAAAAGATTATTTGGTAAATGATATATTTCATTTCCACAGAAAAGAAAAGTAACACTTATCTAAAATATTGGGGTTATTGGTTAAACACCCTAATTAAAATCATGTTAATAATAAATAAAAGTATACATCTAGTCCTCTAATTTTCATGAACTAAAGTATTTTAAAATTTCTAAGATCTAATAGTTTTTGCTTATTTCTCTTATGTTTATATAACAGATTTTAAAAATAACTTAATTAAAGGGATTTTGTTAATTTGCTACAAAATTTACCCATCTAAAGTGCTACATCACTTTTTTTTTTAGTTGTATTCAGAGTTGTACAAACAATACCACAACCTAATTTTGGAACATTTTAATCACCCAAAAAGAAATATAATACCTACTAGTTACCCTCATATCCACCCAGCTACTCCCAGCCCTAGGCAACCATTAATCTTTCTGAATTTATAGATTGACCTATTGTGGAAATTTCATATACTTGGTAACATATAGCATATAATCTTTTGTGACTCACTTCTTTCACTTAATATAATGTTTTCATTCTTGCTGCACCTTTTCTTTTGAAAAGTTATTGGCCATTTTGTTCTCCAAATAATCTTTCATTTTCTTTCTCTCTTCTACTCTGGGATTCTCATTATACATATGTTGGTTTTCTTAATGGTGTATCATAAGTCTCTGTGACTCTCTTTACTTTTCTTCCTGTTCCACATACTAGATAATCACAATGACCTTATTCAAGTTCAATGATTATTTCTTCTGCCAGCTAAAATCTGCTGTTGGGACTTGCTAACGAATTTTTTATTTTAGTTCTGATACCTTTAAAATTATGATTTTACTCTAAATTTAATGAAATATCATTGTCCTGTTTTTCTTAAATTCTTTTTACATAGCATCCTTTAGTTCTTTTAATGTGTTTTTAAAAGCTGTTTTAAAGTCTTTATCTAGTAAGTTCCAAATCTGGGATCCCACACTGAGTTTCCTGTGTATGGATACTATATTATTGCTTTGTGTCTCAGATTTTTTTTTATTGAAAACCAGACATTTTAAGTAATAGTGTATAGAAACTCTTTCCAAATAAGTATTTATAACTTTTTTTTTATTTTTGTTGCTGCTGCTACTGCTTGTTTGTTTGATAACTACACCAACTCTGTAAAGTGTAGTCTCTGTGGTGTGAGACTGCTATAATCTCTGTTCAGTGAACTTACTAATCAGTTAATGAATGCTCAAAGATTTTTTAAATGTTTTTAAACCTTAAAAATAAGTCTCCCAGTTCCATTCTGAAACTCTATGTGGACTGGAAAATGATTTTGTTGCTCAGACCACTAATGTGCTCCTCCTCCCTGACTTCACTTCACTTGCACAGAGTTTCAAGATCAGCCAGCAATGAGGACCGAGGCCCTCTCAGTCTTCCCTGGGCAGATACACAGCATTCTAGGTCCCAGAACATGTTAGAGCTTTTCAGAACTTCCATGGGCTTCACATTTTCCTTGTCTGCCTTTTAATTTAATGGTCAGGCTCTGGTTTGTCTTTGATATTAAACAAAAAACACTGGTTTGTTGTTTGTTGGTTTTGTTTTGTTTTTTTTCTTCTTTGGTATTTTTGTTTTGTTTTCTTGATAAATGCCCTGGGGATAGGTTTATACTTGTGCTTCAAGTCAGGTCAGCTAGCATGATCAGTCTTCTGTGACTGTGAGAGAAGTCAAATAGTGACTCTCTTGCTCTGTAGGTGGATATTTTGTGGAATTACAAACCCAATCCACCTAGCCCAACATCACCTGGCAAGGCTGCCATTTTATTCATAGGAACTGTGATTGTAAGACTGATGTTCAAGGCTACTGCAGAGATGGAAAAGGAGGACTAATGGTAGATCATGATAAAATGCATAAACCCTAAGTTTTTAATGCAGGTCAGCAGATTTTCCTGAATAAACTCCTTTCAGATTGTTACAAGGTTTTGGCTGATTTCCAGAGATCAAAAACTTTTGTTTTGGCGATTCCTCCTTACAGATGTGTTACAGAGCTGCTTGTTCTGCTGTTATACAAATCTCCTACCATTACTTATTCTAAAATGAAAATGGAATTTAATTAAAATGTTTTGCATATTATGATTTCTCATCTTTGTTTTTATCTACTTAATTAGATGACTGTATTTTAGTTCAAAATTCATTCATTTATGACAGGACAGAAACCTAAATTTTCCTACTTTTTGTCTAGTTTCTTTTTATATTACATAGTTCTTTGTTGTACACAGACGTTTCCTATGTGAATCTCCTTTCTACCCCCTTTATTTTGGCCATGTCTCTACCACAGGTACCCAGAACAGAGCATCATACTCCTATGCAATCACACCATTGCAGGACATAGGAGGACTTTTCTAAATTCCCTACTATAACTGTATGCTAAATATTAATATACACTTCTGCTTGATTATGTGAACCTATGCAGGTTCCTATCAGCTTGAAGTAGGACACAAGATAGTGAAAACTGAAAAACAGATGTTAGTTTTTCTCAATTGGAGATCAGGTTATTGGCTACACAGGGATTTGAAAATGGCCAGAAGGCTCTTTGGCTGAAACAGATCTTCCCAACTGTGTGCCCCGATGTCTGTAAATGCTACAGAGACAATGAAAAGGAAAAAACACACGTCCATTTTTTCATGACTTTAAGGATCTAATTTAAAAATACCAGAACACATTAAATTTTAGTTGGTATTTTGTTATTCTTTAAGGATATTTTAATTTTTTTAAACTAGATTAGTATATGAATTCTTCTTCCATTGAGAAATGTAATACCTTAGAGCATCTTTAGTCTTTGAATAAAGAACTCATTAATTAAACACACACACACACACACATCCACCTACCCCTTAAAAACCAAGAATGCAAAAGGGGAAAACTAAATGATTTAGCACAGGATCTTTCTGCTGTTTTATTAGAATGTAATAATGTGTGAAAACCATTGCTTTAGTTAAAAATGTCCTTCCTCAGTTTTTCTATACCTAAATAATATACAGGTATGCATGAGCCTTTGTTTACATTCAAATCAATTTAAGAATGTATTTTGGCTTCATAACTTCTAATTTTTTAAAACTTTAACATGCATACAGAAAAATTCTCCCTGTATAATTTAGTCAGCTTATTTATGAATTTCTTCTGAAATTCATACCATTTCTTAGAACAACTCAAAAGTATATTTATTTGTAATCAACTCAATGGCTTCACATTTGAACACGAAAAGCAGTAAAATCAGGACACCTTAAGTTATCATTTTAGAGGAACATGCGTTTTCAACCTTTCATCTGATAAACACCTAGGCTGCATCCAATATCTAGAGACAAAGATGTTTGAAGGCTAAAACCCATGCAAGACACGATGACTGATGATGCAACAGTCAAAATGAGGCACCAAATGGTGACGCTTGATTCCACTTTCTTTCCAGCGTGTATCATTGATTAAATTATTTTAGCTACTTATACCAGTAAAATTACACCTTACTATTTCTAGCATTAACTAGAAGTGAGCACAGGGAACAAAGGGAGTTGGAAGAATGCATTTAGATATTTAAATGCTAGTTATCATGCCTAAATCTTTCTTCTTTTTATAGCTTTTATTTTCCCAAACAGGTTAAAACCTTTGCTGGATGACTGAATGCATGGATTTAATATCTCTGTTGCAGAGAGGAGCATGAAAGAAAAGGTAAGTGTTAAAAATGAGGCATACCCTTCAATTCCCTCATCTGGCTGTGTGTTAAAGAGTATGATCTTCCCACCCCACTTAAATAACATCATTGGAGTGTACTCTGGTGACTCAGACGTAGACCATATAAAGGCTAAAACCCTGGGTTCATGACCAGTGGCTAGGGAAACAACCAAAATAAGCAAATAGATAAAAGTGCCTTCCTCCCTCCCCCCACACCTTCTCTTCCTTCTTTAAAGATGCTTCTTCCTCTTTTCCCTTCCTCTCTTTGACAGAAAATAAGTGACATTGTATTTTCTGCAATATTTGCTATTGTATATATTTTTAGTCTCTAGTAGAAAAATATCAGTACCTGTACTTTGACACTCATGAATGACACTCATGAATGAATTTGATGATACTTTGCAAAATTAAAGTGTCAGAAGTGACCAATACACTATCAAGGAATGTACCCAACCATCTGCTTGTTGTGTTTCATTAATTTTCTAGACTGTTGTATTTAGGAAGGGAATATGCACTGATTCATACAGGCCTGGATGTCAGTTACAGTTTCATCTCTGACTAATTGTGTGACCTTACGCAAGTTACTATTTAAATGTGAGCCTCATCTGTCAAATATAGATAAGGAAACCTGTTGTGAAGACATAAACATAAAGTAAATGATGCATTAGAAGTTGGTCTCCTATTAACCTTCAATACACTTATCCAGGACATGTACACATCAGCATTCTCCAAATTCTCAGTTCACATGGAGATTCTGCAAACTGACCATCCCGTTTGAAATATGAAAAGAATATGCTTTCTTGATGAGGTTTCCCTTATCTGTATGTAACTGTTTTCCAGAGTTAGGACTATGTTAAAAATCAGGTCAACTGTTTTATAGTAAGTGACTGCCGACCTAAAACGTGTTTCTTAATTACTAAAAGAACTCTGGTGGTGGGTGTGGTATGAAATACACACAGACCTGAGGTGTGATTTCAATATCCTGAAATGCATATGGCAGTGTGCACAAAAGAAATGGTAAAATTATTTGAAAAATTCTAACATTACTCTCTCTGGCTGATATGTTGTCTAAAACACTTATTTCCCCATGCCTCAGTTAAATGAAGATTTTGAACATCAGAAATGTATAAGTAAATGACACAAGGGAGAGGAAGTGGAAAGGTAGAGAGGGAATGTGCGTCCATGTGGGTGGGGAGAAGAGGGCAGTAGGAATATGTGTGTATGGGTGGAGGCAGGGGGCTACCTTTTAGATATTCTAGCACCACGTTAACCCCCCCATTATCTTCTAATTAAAACATTGCTTCTAAAAACTGCAGTGATTTTCTGTTTTCTTCTGATCTGATCAGCCGTAACTTTTTGAATTTCAAAGACAATTGGGAACAGAAGGATCTCAAAGCCAAGGCAGACAGGCTGAGAGCAAGGACTTGCATGGCTTTCATCTGTCTAAATCAAACTTTAGAACTGCATTAGAGTCTTGGCATCGACCGCTGTTCGGGACTAGGATGAGAGTCTGGACCTACTTGAAAGCAGTCTTCTGTCCTGCAGTGCTGAAATTAAATGAATAGATGTCCTGGATTCCCACCAAGTTGTTTGGAAGTATCTGGCTTACCCCCTGACTGTATTATCTTCCATATTGTGGTTGCATCTCCCTCCAATAAACTATTAGAAAATATCTGCTGCTATGTAACATCCAAAAATATCAAGGCCTTAAGAGACTGTGAGCACATGCCTGGGGGTTTTCCTGTTTTGACCACTGTCTCTGAGAACCACACAGAGTCACTGGTTCACAGAGAAAGTCACCAATCACTGGAGAGCAGAGTGAGACAGAGAGGAACACAGTACAACCACCCCGGGCCTGGTGGTGCTTCCCGCAGCAGTGCAGCTTCTGAACTGTGTGTGAAGGGCTCACAGGGCACTGCAAGGTCTCAGACACAGATCCTCGGGGTTAGTGGTCCAGCCAAGGTTGTAATTAAATGCAGATGGGCTGTTTGGTCGTTTTGAGAAGGAGGAAGAAGACACATGAAATTCATGCTTATGAATCGATTTGGGGAAGTTTCCAGTGGAGGAAAGTACAAGAAAGAATAAAACAGAACAGAGCAGTATTCCTGAAGCTGGGAATGTAAATTTTTCTAAAGTAGAATGTAATACTGCCCTTTCAAACAGAGGAGAATATTATTTCACAACCAATTGGGACATTGGAATTTGGCTTTGAGAATCTGCCTGAGGAAGTGAGCAAAAATTTGAATTATAAAATCAAAAGAAAATAACATCCTAATTTCCAGTGTGAAACAAACTCACAGGACACAGCCACAGGGATCCCACAGTCCCTGCCCTGGGCCACTGAGTCCTGTGTGGAGCAAGAGGTGGCACCACTGGATGAGACCTAAGGACCTAAGAGCGGGTCCAGACCTCTCTGCACAGGCAGGACAGCCAAGCTCGCTGTGAGCAGTAGCTCTGAAGACCGTGGCCAAGAATGTTCAAATGTGAAGCCCCACACCCTTGAAGCAAATCCAATGAGCCCTGCACAGCACCCTTAACTGGAGCTCAGCTTTGAGACTGAAGCCACACAGGCTGATGTCACAGGGCTGACTTGGTCTGCTAAGACTGTGGATCTGAACCGCGTTTCATCCTTGCACAAGGGATAAAGAAATCCCTGGGAGTGGCAGGGTCCTGTCAGCCTCACTCACGGTTGTCACTCCTGACAGTTTGGGGTGGTCAGAGTGGGAGCAGGACTCCCAGTTTAGTGAAAGGAAAACCGAATCTTCTAGAATTTTTTTTTCTACAAACTGTGAAATTACATCACTGTCAGGTTGTGTCTAGCTGTCAGGCAGCACCAAGTATTACAAAGGTATTATATATATATTCTGAGCCCCAGTTCCTCTAACATGTACAAATGGTTAATAGTGACAATTCTATTACATGTAGACATCCATCCTTCCATTTGTTTTCCCAGCCTGGGAAATGTCTTGCAGCTAGGAAGAGAACCAATATGGGCATCAACAGCATTAAAAATCTGGTGCATGTGAGGCTGCTTTCACTGAGACCCCCACACATGTCCACCCAATAAAGCCCTCCATCTGCCCAGGCCATGGACTGAGTGAGTCCCATGGTGACTGAGCCACTGGCTTCACCCGGTGATCCAACAGCCAGCCAGTTCTTTACCCCCAAATATCCTATAATCCAAAGATGTGAAATATTATGCTAAAACACTTTTATTAAATTCCACATACATTTCAACAGCAGACATGGGTTTGTCTCTTCATGCTCACAAATACCCCTGCATCAAGCTTGCTGATTACTGTAATCATTTTTGTTTGTTTTTTAATTGAAATAACATTTATTTACAACACAAGTTTTAGATGTGAGATGTGCAGGTACACTTCATCAAATCTGTAACACACCACACTCATCACCGCATTCCTAACAGTCTCCACCACCGTCCATTGGACCCCACCCTATTCCCTACTGGTAACCTCAGTTCTGTTGTCAGAATCCAAGGGTTAGTTTTTGTTTAGCCTGTTCCTTTGCTTTATTATTTCTATTCCACGTATGAATGAGATCATCTGGTATTTGTTTTTCTCCTTCTGACTTAGTTCATTGAGCAAATCCCCTCTAGTTCTATCCATGTTGTCACAAATGGCAAGATTTCATCTTTTTAGGACTGTGTAATCCACTCATTTGATGATGGATATTCAGGTTGTTTCCATTTCTTGGCTATTGCAATAGTTATTATATTACAATAATGCTGCAATGAACAAATGGGCACATCTATCTCTTCAAATTCATGCTTTCAAATTCTTCTACAGTATTAAATAGTGAATAGTTAGTAGAAGGAGAGAGTTTATGGATGTTGGCAGTCGGAGCTGCTAGGTTTCAAGTCCTTACTGTGCCACTCACATAACCTCCTCTCCCAGTATGCCATCTGTCAAAGGGCTGATGGTAACTCTTGCTTAGTGTTGTTTTGAGAATTTGTGGCATGCACTTTATGATGTGATCTTACATCTTTGAGTCAACAGTTGATTTTTTTTAACCTCTGAAACTCTTATTAGCCAGCATTTATCTTTTGACCCTATGAAGATTAAGACTTGGGAGGGATATGTGTTTAGAACAATTCCTGGAATAGGAATTGTTAGATTTTATTATTATATTAGTTTTTTTTATTATATCTGGGTGAATATATTCTTCATCCTCAAGATAAAAAGAAAGGAAATGACCAAAGCCTACTGGGGTGACCCTGTATGTTTATGTCAATGAAAACGGATAGAGAAGGAAAGAAAGAAAAAGGTGATATCCCACCGATGGGCAGGTGGAAGATGCCCCAGGGGGTCATTCCAAGGAGTGGCTGCCTGGCTTTGTAGTTCATAACCTCTGGAAAAGGATCATTGTGGCCAGTACAGAAGTCATCTGGACATGGGTTTTCTATTTTTACTCCTGGAAGAATTAAATTACAATTTATGAGACATATTATCTCAGAAGAAAGAAAAAGGTAGATTAAGTTTGGAAAGGGTTTCTGGCTCCTTGCTAAAAGAACTGTCCACCCACATTATGAAATTCCCCTTAAACCTTATGTTTCACAGGACCAGTATCTGTTCGCTATTAAGAGATTAAAAATAATCAGTTGTTGAGTCAAAGACACAAGGTCATATCAAAGTACTTGTCTTCTCTGATCTAAAGCCATTAATATATAATTCTAGGAAAGATGAGCTAACTGCTAAATTGCAACACATGATTTCTACATATACATGTTTTTCTAGAATGACATCAACATCAAATGATATAAACTGTTCATCTGTACATTCTGACTTAGCAATAATAAGTTTTCACTTCCTGATGACCTCAAAATATTGTGCAGACATAATCTCACTAAGAAGGTATTAACAGGTGATTCCTGTACCAACATTATGAAAAAGTGGGATGGAACACACGTGGTGTAGAAAAACTAAATTGCAATGAATCCTTGACATATAGTTGTGTTAATTCATTATGATAGCAATTTTATGGTTTAGAAAACATCTGAAACAGTTGTGATATTATTTAAACTTTAACATAACCTGTGTGTTAAGCAGGAGACCCTATAATAAGCTGTAATAATCAAGGATACACTGGAGTGTTAAAATAAAAAAAAAAATAGTTTAGAATATTTAAATATATATTAAAATAACTTTTTTTACATATTTAAATGCATAATGGTGATTTGTCTCATCCTCCTGAAATATGTACTCATAAATAAAAGTATTTCTTTTGCTGCCAGAAAATACAGGCATATCTCAGTCTTTAGCGAAAGCAAACTGACGAGGGCATGAAATATGGTATTTAATTCAAACTTCTATTTCAGGTATACAATTTCTGACTCAAGAGGAATATTATCCCTAATGTTCAGTAAAGTTTTATGCCAACAGTATGTTTATTTTACAATCTGTCATTTTGAGATGTCAAAAAAGTAGAATGTTAGTAGGATATTTTCTTAAGTTACTGGCTGTCATACATTATATTATAAAAATGATTTATTACAGTTTATACTAAATCCATTAAAAGTACAACTCTTACACAGGCATATGAATAATATGGAAAGAAAAGTATCATCCTGTTTATCCCTAAACTCACACATTTCAAGGTTTGCCTGCCATGAATCCACTGGGAATAATGCCCAGTTTTATCAGAACTATGCATTTCTTCATCTTCTATAAAGAGTACAATAAGGAGTCTGTAAGCAAACACTTAATATCTCTGTTTCTCCTATCAAAGTTTTGTAGGAAGCCAAGAACTTTTTCTAGAAGTAGACTGTGTAATGTGAAGTAATGTGAATTCATGAACACCCATCCTCCATCACTATCACTCTCCACCAACAGACACACCCAGCCCCAAGGGCTCTTGTGAGTCAGAGGGGCCAGTGAGCACTAATGGAAAGAAACAGAAAGAATCATGCACTCCATTTCCTCCATTTTCCACCCGTAGTGCCCAAAGGGATACAGGGAGCAAATCTTCAAACTTCTCTTTCTATTCATTTTAAGCTCATCTTCAAATTTTCTGCATTTCATATTTGTATACTGTGAAAAATATAATAGTACAGCAGTGACAAGTAGGCCTAGTCCAAGCAAAAGGGAAATATGAACTTTTGTATATAGGACTGGTTTTTCTTGGGAAAAGGTAGCTAGTGAAAATATTTTCTGTAGAAGATGTAATTAACCAGAATGCCTGACTTTTTCTTGGTCAGCAATTACTTTATTAACTGGGTTTCTGATGTCAGTTCTCTGCAGAAATGTGTTAACCCAGCAGCCTCCCCTACGCATGCGGTGTGACAGGCCGGTGGACTCACTGCTCAGAGAGCCAGCTCATTGTTACAGGCTGTGAACCTGGGAACAGGGAGTCAGATGTGATGCACTCTAATGACAGCAAATTACAGTGACACAGGGTATGTCCTGACAGTCTTTAGAGGCAAGTTGTGAGAAATGCAGATCAAGTCAGCTTGGGGGCATCTGATTTTCCTGCACTTCTTAGCTGTTTAAAAACCAACTCTCAGGCATTCTTTCAAAATAGAAAAAGGGAAGCCAATAAAGTCGCTTTGAGATGGCATAATTTGAAATGTCATAGGAGGTGAGGGCAGGCGTAAAGAAGAACATTCTGTTTTATATGTAATTTTACTTTCCCTTAACCTAATACAACACTCTGATGGAAAGAGACAAAAAATAGCCTCCATGTGATTCCCCAACCTTTACTTGATTCCTAAGCAGGCAAAGTCTCTGGGAAGGGCATAAACCCACAGTATTTTTCCCTGATGACTGTGTTTCTATAATATTTATTCCTCCACAAATACTTAGATCCTAAGTTGACTAGCACAGCTGCCACAGTACACATAAATCGAACCTCAATTCTGCAGTGTCTCAACAACTAGAATATAATACACAAAATATTTAGTTTTTTGCTCCACAGAAATAGTCTACATACCTAAAAAAGTGTTCTGTACACCCCAACCTCAAGCACATTCCCTAAAAAGGAATAACATGGGGTGTGATCTATAGCGTGATATTCTAAGCCCTTCAGGACCTTCATTTTCTCTCCATGTTTTATAGGCGTGTGTTCCTTCTTCTTTTTCTTCTTGTAGAGAGGGAAAAAGTTCATGGTGATCAGGTGCCTCTATATATTTCTCCCTCTATATAATCTAGCCCTGGGAGATTCAAATGGAAGCTGATATTGCATATAGTTTCATTCTGGTTAGAGAAAATAAGTCATAAAGTACTGGTTCCAGAAGAGCTACTGAAATTCTAGAAACTGAGTTAAATGAAAGATTTAATCTTGGTGACTTGGTTTTGGACACGATATAGTAAAATTATGTCGATTTTTTTTTTTTTTTTTTATGGAAACTGAGATTTATTGAACAACTCCCAGGAACATTCAAATGCATTTGTAATTATGTTCACAGCTCTCAGAGGGTAGTGACCCCATCCTCCTGGAGATAAAGCTGAGTCGAGGTGTTGATGTGAGAGTCTGCAGTCTGGGCTGCACCGTCGCAGAGTGTATCCCAGGCTCCACGTTACTCCACGCTCTGCTGCCTTTACCGAGCTCTAATAAATTTACAGCTTCAGTAAAAGGACTGTTTAGAATATGTTCATGAACACATACCCTCAGGTCACAGCAATGAGTCACAGACTTGTGTCCACCCCTCCCCTCACCCCACGTATTGAGTGGTGAATCCATGACTGGATTCTAATCTGCAGAACTTGCAGAGGCGATGGTTGTCCCTCCTGAAGTTATGCTGTGTTCGTGAGGCCCATGTATGTGGAGAGGTGATCTGGCTGTAATTTAATCAAGAAAGCCTTTATTTGAGAACAGGAGCCTTGATTCAGATACCCGGCCACAGGGCAGGCCCAAGACCTATTTCATTAGGGTCTGGGCAGAGTCGAGTTTAAAGGACTGGACAGTCAGATGATGTGAGGTGAGGTCGTGTGTGTCTTAAAGTACATTGGCTTTCTGATGGGTAGAAGTACAGAGAGGGGTGGCAACAGGGGTTGGGACTCTGCCCTCATGAACTGCACAATCTCTGTCTTTTTCAGTCACTCAGTAGCTGAATCTGGCTGTTTGATTTTCATCTAAATCTGAAATGGTAGTTAGAGACAAGATGGAGTCTGTCTGGCTCCAAATACGCCCCCCTTGGACTGAGAGCATCCCCTTGCTGGCTGTGAGCAGGCCCTGAGAGCAACAGCAGGCCCCTCTAGGGATGTGAGGTCCCCGGTGACTATCAGCAAGAAACAGTAGATGTCAAGCATTCAGTTTCCAAGAGATGAGTCCTGTCAAAACCCTAAAATAGCATGGGGACAAACTGTTCAAGTCAAGATGAGCATGTAGCCAGCCCACTGACACCTGAACTAAGGCTCTTAGAGAGAACCCTCCTCACATGAGCCCAGAACTCCTGTGTTTAGTCATTTAGTGTGTGGCTATTTGCTGTGCAGCAAGAGAAAATGAATACAGACATCATCTAGCTGTATTATATATGAGGCTTAGGTACACAAGATCTGTGTCAAACGCCCGTGAATGCCAAAGAGTTAAACCCCTTCTTTTATGGGAATTTACTTCTGAACAACGAGAAGGCAGGCAGCTTAATGATAGTCATCTGTGCCAATCTATAAGGCACTTCCTTTCCACCCCCTCAAGAAATACGATGAAAGATGAGCTTCTGAAAAATCTTTCTATACGGCATGCAAATTTTCCTGAGCAATCTGTTGTATATTGGCATTACATGTTTCAACAAGAATCCATAGACTCTGAGCACTGAAAGTCAGCAGTCCCTTGATTTCTCAGACAGGAAAGCAAGCCAGAGTTTGAAGGGGTCCTTCTCATTATCCCTTCTCCTCCCTCACCTTCCACCCTCACATATACAATAAACATTCTCTCGATTCTCTGAATTCTCGGAGTGACAGTGGGTCCTTCCTTCTACCACATGGTGTGGTGCAATTCTACATTGAAACCAACAGCTCAGAGCAACCATTATGGGAACTGTCTAGCAGCCTCTCCATGCTGAATGGCCCTGTGTTTACAAAGGAGAATCAGCTGTTTGCCCTGGTTATGGGGACAAGATGCCTGAGTGCTTAAATAGAGCCCCATCACTCTAGTTCCTTTCCCAAAATACCATTTTCTGCCACAATGGTTTTGGAGTTTTCTTACCACTCAAAGAACACAATGTGTTAGTCTGACAGCAAAGATGAACATACCAAAAAATATATAGTAATAACAGAGACTTTCCCCTAAAGCTACAAATTAGTTGCTCCTGTCTGTTTTGAAGACTTGTAAAGCTGATTAATTCAGTATTTGGAAAACACTGCAATTTGCTCTCTTTCCCAGCTATGATGAGAGAGTTGGTAATGAGTGAAAGGTTCAGTTATGTAATTAGGAAACAGATTTTGAGCCTTTGCTGTAGACAGAAACCCAGCTAGGTTCTGTGTGAATTGATGGCTGCCAACCGGGGCTTCTCATTGACATCACAAGGGGAACTTTCAGAAAATCCAATGCTTACATGTAGGATGTATCTTGAGATTTTTTTCAAAGTCCCCAGGTAATTCCAATGTGTACCCACAGGTTGAGAATTAGTGGATAAGAGAAGCAAAAGGGGTTTGGAAGCTATTCAAGAAGATTACAGTTCAGTCCGTTTGATGAATTAAACGTTGAAACTTCAATAAACAAACACTTTTCCTACAGAGGTTAATGGCATTTGGCCACCCTCTTTTCCTCTCCTACACCTCTTTTCTCAAGCTATTACGTGATCTCCATTTGCAGGCATGCTTCTCAATGTCTTTTGCTCCTTTCAGATAGTGTTCTGGGCCCTTCCAGTCTTGTTTGTGTAAAAGATATTAAATGAACTCACTTGTTCATTGAAAAAAATTATTGAGCCCCGACCCTGTCCCAGGTACTGTGCTAACTGGGACATAAAACAGCAGATGCCGTTTCTGTCCTTAATAACTAGAATCTCGTGAGAAGGTCGAGGGGGTTTCACTGACACATCTTTCACCCTTTCAAGGTAGAAGGGCAAGAAGAAGGCTCCCAGAAGAGTGCTTCTGTCCAGTTAGGTGTGTTGAAGAATGCTGTACTTGTAGAAACAGAAGCCAACAATAAAGGGTAAATACTCCTTTGTCAAGTCATCAGTCAAAGAGGATGGCTTCTCATGGTTAAAAAACACATACACAGCTCTGAGGCAACAAAGTGAATTGTGAATGCTGAGCCACAGTCTGAGTTTCGGGGGCAGAGGGAAGGCGCACAGCAGTGAGGTGTGGGGCAGAGGCGTTGCACTGGCACTGTGAGGTATGGGAGCCTTAGGGCGCACCGCACCAGCCGCGCAGTTTATGGGTGATTTCCATCCTAAACTTAATGGCAAACTTACGAACTAGATGTGCTTATTTCATGTACAGTTGAGAGTTGAGGTCCAGCGGGTCGAAAGCGGTGCTCCAGGCTTGCAGGCCATGGTGCCCACTGTCACCCACGCTGGCCCTGGAGCACAGCCTGACCTGCTCCTCTACATGGCCTCCCGTTGAGGAGATGACCAGGGAAGCTGCCAGATGTCTAGCTCTGCAGCAACTCAGTCTTAGTCATTTCTCCTTTAGAGTTACTAAATTATTCATCTCTTTCCACGACAGTCTCCTCTTACATTTATCTTGGTTGTGGCCTAGAATGGAGATTTTTACTGTATTTTTTAAGGGAGAAGAGGAAGAAAGCATTTAAGGAAGAAAAAGAAAGGAGAAGGGAGTATGCGCACATATTTTTTTTTGGCTGTGCCCCAGCTGTGAGCTCCAGGTGGTGTCTACTGAAGACCCTGATTTTGCACCTGAGCCAGAGGGCACGCCTGATATTCAGCTTTTTAAAGCTCCTCTAGCTATTGTAATGTGTACCCAAAAGCTGAGAATCATTGTGTTCAGTGCTCCATTCAGGACTCATTTGCTCAGAGGCCCTTCCCTCCCTAGATCCAGAACTGCTGCCTCCCACCAGAGGAGGGTCAGAGGGCAGCAGCTTCATCTGGGACCGCAATAGAGTATCTCACAGGGGACTTCTTGGTTGGGCTCTCTGGAGAAGGACCATGATTTTGAAATACCTTCCTATATCGTAGGTGTGGTCCTTGCTACCACCGCTAGGACGGCACTTGCACAGTGACACCACCGCAGCAAAATCCTTCTGTGCTCCTGGTGAGCTTTCAGTTACCCATACCATGTGGGCATTTGAGAGGCCGGCCACTCAAGCCACAGCTTTGTGGGAGGAAAGAGGTAAATGGAATGCATATTTAATTCTAGAGTTTTCATGTCCTTTGGAGTAAGAAAAAATTAGAAAGAAAATAAGTAGTTAATATCAACCTGATAAATTATTTCGAGAATCTGACTTCATGTCAGAGGGGAGAAAGAAGGAGAAGAAGGAGAAAAGTGCTTGCTTCAGAAGAAGAAATATAAAGAGGAAATTTGAAGGCTTCTTCTTCACAGCCATATGGGACAAGTGACAAAGAGCAGGCCCTGCTCTGAATGAGAATAAGCTGTGAAAGTCAGAGCCTGAAGGAAGTAACAGTGTTTAATTACACAGTGACAGCTGCAGATTGGGGACTTGCAGGAGATTAATGGAGCAGTTGAGAAGAGTCGAGGGCCAGGGGACAGCTATAGTGACCCCAGTCAGTGCATGATCCCAGGAAGAGCCTCTCGTTACCCCCACTAGGAAGGAGAAATGGAGGAAGACCTGGGTGCTTTGTTTTCTTCTTTTTCTTCCTATTAAAAAAAAAAAATTACCATGGGGGTAGTTTGGTTTCAATTAAGATTCCTACAGAGATAATTAGACTGTCTAGTTCATTTCTCAGTGCTCAAGTATCGTAACTATAGATAAAACTTTTCCACTACCCCAGGCTAAACAGGGAATGCTGACCACTACAGTTTTTGAGGAGATGGGAAAGGGAGAGAGAGAGAGGAGACTAGACTTCATAAGAACTGATCTTTCAAGAGATGATAGAGCAAGCTGTTTAGTCAACAAGTAGGAGTGAGGCAGGATGATTAATTCTGAGCTGGACACTATTTAGCATAATCAAATGCTATGCATCAACATAATGATACAACCTTTGAATATGGTTTGACCAGCACCCAGAAAGTTCTTTAGGTCTGGGGTGTTAGGACTATTAGTAATTTGCGAATTTTAGTGACTGATCATAACACTGTTCACTTTTAGATTTGATAATATAGGGGACAATTGTGAATAAAGGCCATACATACCTACTGCTGCTTCTGGGACATGAATATTTTTAATAGCAACACTGTTTAATAGCAACACTGGGACCTTGATTTAAGTTGTACCAGAAGAATTACATTGAACTAAGACGTCATAATTTTATAGGGACTATGTACTGCATTATCTGAACATCAACAAATCTTAAAGATACAAGGACCTAAAATATCTCTTCCCTGGTGGTAAATAAGGGGAGGATATCATGCAGGGTAACAGAGTTCTGATGCTGGAATGGGTTCCTAGTCTGTAGCCTCATTTTAAGGACAAGGTTTAGATATTCAGAAAGATGGATTCCTGACTAGCCCAGGGTCATGAGGTTAATCGGTGCCAAAGTCAAGACTATAACTTCTGCCCCCTCCCCTGCCCAGTCCAGTGTTCATGTATTTCTGTAGTTACTCTTTTCTCACATGGCCAATTTAATGACTCCTTGGTGATGGATGTTTATCTTTCATGCTTTAATAAGATGGGCTGTTGACAAGGGATAAGAAAGCACACTCTGCCCCGAGGTCTGAGCTTGGGCAGCCATGGCTACATGAAGAAGGTCACAGTGTTCTAGGACATATTAAGGAGACTGCACATGCCATGGACAAGGCTCTCTAATCTATTAACATTTTTATTTGATCATCATGCATGAAGAAATGCTCAGGAAGGAATAAGGAAGCAGTAAAGGGGATGGTCTTGGGGATCATTTCTTGCTCCAGTACTAACTCTTACCCTGAGCCTGTCACTTATCTCCTCTGGAATCACCTAGAAATAGAGACAGTTTACAGTTTTTAATGTGAAAATAAAAAAGATAACATTTAAATTACATTTAGCACGTAATGGGTGTTGTTTAAGAGTTTATTTGCTCTTCTTTAAAAGGGTTTTTCTACCAAAATTATAGTCCTTAGAAATACAGGTTGGCCTTAAGAGCAGGAGGAATTTGTTATCCCTCCCATAGGTTTCTGTCCTCTATTAGCAAGAGTTGAAGGAATACCCCAGATCCTCAAGTGCTCTCAGAATAAGGAGACCCTTCAATTTCTTGACCTTACTCACCAACAGAACTCAAGGGAATCCATATTGTTCCTCTTTCCAGAAGGTCACAGAACTGCCTGTGATGAAGGACATGTTCTATGCCTGCCCTACCTGAATGATAGCCTCTAACTGGTCTCTCCACGCTCCTGTCCTTTTTTCCTGTCTCAGGCCAAACACTGTATTGCATTCAAAGTATAGATGTTAACTTAGTATTGTTAAAACATAAGCCAGAGCTTAAGTCATTCCTCTGCATAAAATATTCTAATGATTTTTTCATCTAATTCCAGTAAGAGCCAGAGTCTTTACAGTGACCTGTAACACTGACTGTAGTTTCCCCTATCCAAGAATCTGTCTGACCCTGAGTCCTTCCTTCAGTTTACTCTGCTTCCTGCCTTGCCCCCTAAACAGACCTCTGCCCTGATCTCACGGCACTCCCTTTGCCAGGAACACACTTTATCCTGATAATCACATGACTCACCCCATCACTTTCTTCAGATTATTGCTTAAATGCAGGCTTCCCATCGAGATCTCTGACCACTGTTAACAATCGCATCTTTATTTTCCTGCTACAGCCAGTGACATTCTGTGTGCTGCAAATGTTTGTTTTACCATATCTCTTCCCTTTAGAATGTGTTCGAACTACCTGGTTCATTGCTCTAAGCCCAGGGCGGCCTCCTAGGAACAATGGAGCACAATGTCAGTGGTAAATAAACATGGGTTAAAGAAATGGTTCTAAAACTAGAGTATTAGAAAGAAGAGGCTTTTGGGAGAGGAATTTATATGATCTTCACTAAATATAAGGGCTGAGAATTAAAGAGTTTGGGGAATCCCAGTCTCAGAAAAGTCCCAGAAAAGGCAGAAAGCTATGGCCTCCAAGTTTTCAGCAAGGATAGTGCTTGCCATTCAGAATTCTGTATTGTTTCTTAGACTCTGCACATGCCCAGATATGCTATTGTCATAATCCTCTACTCATTTCCTAATTTAATATGCTACTTCTCCTAGTAACAATAAATACAGGAGTGAGGGTGTACTATATAGAACCTGGCTTAAGGATGAGATTCAGGAGACTGAAAGAACTGCAAGAATTAAAGATGATCCAGCGCACAAAGCAGGTCCCCAGAGCCTGTGATGAAGAAGAGTACAGGAGAACGTGGAGCCGGCGTAGTCTGCAGGGCCCTCAGAGTGACAGCGAGAAACCTTTGGGGTAAGCCAACCTGGTAGTAAACAGCTTTGAGAATAAGTCACACACACATCGGGGTTCTGCAGCCACAGGGAGTTTTTGCTATTTGGAAGATCCAAATTAAGTCCAAGAAAACAGTGTTGATCAAAATCAAGAAGGATCCCTGGTTTAAGATCCCGACGATAGAGCTAAAAATAGGAAATGCAAAGAGAGCAAAAACACTTGGGGCAGGAGTGTTCATTTCCTGTGACTGCACAGCCAAAGGCCAAAACCTCCCTGTAACGACTCAGGGTGTCTTGGGTCACTATCTCAGCAGGCTGCAGTCACAGTCATTTGGGACTGTGGTCTTATCAGAGGTATGACTCAGTAACGATCCACTTCCAAGCCTCTTCAGATGGTTGGTAGAAATCACTTTCTTGAGGTTGGAGACTCTAGGCCAGCTCCTACAAGTTACTCAGAATCCCTTGTGACAGAGCCCTCTCTCAACAGAGCATCTGACTCCTTCAAAGCCAGCAAGGTGTCTCTCTTACTCAGTCCGCTAAGACAGAGCCTCATACAATGTCATCAGGATGACATCCTAGCACCCCTCCATTTTCTCTCAGAAGCAAGTTCGTTTCTGCCTGAACTCGAAGTCGGGGGGCACGAGTCATTAAGGTGCTCCTAGGTTGTGTCTGCCACAACCACATAGGTGTCATCACAGATCTTCTGAGTGACAGGCCAGCATGGGTCTACCTGTTCACTAAGAAATAACTGACAGACTCTGAATGCGGGCGTGAACATTTGAAACAGCATGCCCTCTCTCCTCACACCCTCACACAATCAAGCGTTAAGTTCTGGTGATGAAACCTTGAAGTGCTCAAATATGTTCACTTTCTCTTTAAAACATTCTCCGTATCCTCAAGCCATTTCCATCCCTAGCTGGGACTCTTTCAATCACCTCCTGTAATCACCTCCCTGTAGATCCCTCCCCACCCAATAATAATTAATAATTATTAAATAACTTATTCCTCCCTGATTAGACCTTTTTACTATCTTCCCACTTAGTAGGCTAAGTTACAAATTTCCTATGTGTTCTACTTTCTGCTTCCCTTTCTAGCTCCCCTTGAACTCAACCAGGTTATCTATTTCATGTTTTCTCTATTTTACATGCAATGTCTTTTTTTTTCAATACTCTGTGCTTCATTTTAAAATTTTAATTTCATATGTTTAAAAAATGTCCATGATTCTTAATTTCTATGTTATTAGTCTTACTATTTACACAGCTACATTTATAAATCTGCCAGAACATGTTTTTCTCACTTTGGGGTTTTAGCATCGGGACTGATTTTGTTTTGTTTTGCTTTTTAATCATTTCATTATTCCTTTTGTTATATTACTGTATTCCTTTTAGGTTATTAAAATTGAACCTCAGCCTGAATATTTCACACCACAACCCCCCACTCGAGTTCACTGCCCTTCACCAGCACCTGGTTCCTCCTTCCTTCCACTCTTGCTAAGCTGTTTCTCCGGACTGAAACATAGCCCTTGCTCCCCAGCCATCTCGATCTGGCTAATCTGTGTGCATTTGCAGCTCTGAGCTCTCAGGTCCCCAGTCCTAACTGAAGTGTTGCCTCTGTGTTTTCCCATAGCACCATGTGCCTCCCTATCCCGACACTTTCAGGGTCTGTAAGGCTTGTTAGCTGCCTAGCCCTGATACCAGCACGGAGACTTGACCTAGTGGCTGCAGAATCAGTGTGGAAGGAACAAATGCCCAGTTTTATTTGTAGGCAGCTATCTTCCCACTCCTGTATCTCCACTGTTAGTTCCAGAAATAACTAACAGCTACCTAAGCAGTAGCACGTATCTTGAGATCATTTTAGACATGAAAAGAGTTAAACACAGCAGAGTGCCATATATCCCTAACCCACATTCATGTGATATTAACATCTTGCATAACATCGTGCAACTGTCAAAACAAAGAAATTAACATTTCTACACTATATTAACGGAACTACAGATTTTACTTGGATTTTATCAGTTTTTCTGAAAAGGTCCTTTTCCTCCTCTTCCAGCCAGAATCCAGGGTCCAAGGAGCCAACTTGTGACAGCCCTTCAGTTATTCCTGGTCTTTGATGACCCTGACACTTTTTTAAGAATGCTAGTCAGCTACTTTGTTAGAATATCCTTCAGTTTGGGTCTGTCTGGTGTCTATGAATCCAGGACTGATTGAGGTTACATACTGTTGGAAAAAGTGCCACTGAAAAGTGCCACTGAAGTGCTAGGCCCTTGGTAGCGTGTCCTGTTCCCATGTACATACGCCTCATTCCTAGTGAGGCCAGCCCTGTGATGTCTGACAGGTTTCTTCACTGTAAGTGCTCTGCTTTTCCTTTTGTAACTAATAACTTTATTTTAGGGGCGATATTTTGAAACTATGCAAATATACCATTTCTGTTGAACTGTGTGTCCACTAACGCCATATAGCCTTGCCCACAAAGATTCTTTCTGGTTCTAATATTCAGCTTCCCTCATCCATTCTGTGTTTACTGAGTGGAACTGTACCATAAAGAAGACTTGTTACTTCTTCCTTTTTTGTTTATTTATATTTGGTTATTTGTTTTTCAGCGTGAACTCAAGGATCTCCAGCTTATCTCTTGGGTTAGAATCAGTACTCTTCTTGAGTTTGTGTTCATACCTATTTTGCTTAAATTGACCCAGTTCTGTCCACTGGAAGCCCTTGCAGGCAGGTCGATGTGTCTCTGAATTGTCAGCATGTTCTTACTTTCTGGCACCACCAGCATTCTGTGCTCCCCTTTCCTCTGCCCTCCCCACCTGGAAGCAGCCACTTCTCCAAGGACTTGTGGCTCCTTTTATGAAGAAATCAGACCTGCCTCTCTCAACATGGTGACAGCTTCAACTCGACCCCTGTACCCATGCTCCCTAACTGGGATTGTCTGTTCTGTTTCCCTCAAAGAAAGAAAAACATAAAGTGTTTTAGAAGCCTCTCTGGGTCATGACCTAATAATGACACGTGGTGCCACAACCCCACAGAACAGGGCTCAGTGCTGGGGCCTTCCCAACCCCCGGGCTTCTGACTCTGGATCTATTTGGGGTAGAGAAATAACAAATATCATTGCAGATAGAGAAATATCCCTAAGAGTATGTGGCTATTATACTTTATGTGCATTCTCAAGCTCCCACATTTCAGAGGTAGGCAAATGACTCAGGTTATAATTATGCTATAAAAGGACTGAATCTGTGGAAAGAGACTTGCTTCTTTCTCTTCTCCACTTTCCACCCCTCCCCACAAAGGATTTGAATCTGAGATTTCACTTTGCCAGCAAGAAAGAAGTAAGTACCTTTACAGGAACTATCAAAACAATGACTCAGAAATGGTGTTAGGCTATAAGATGATTTCCCTGTTTTGAGAACCTTCTGGGGATTATGCTAAACCAATGCTGAAGGTGAAAGGAGAGAGCATGTAGGTGGAGGACCTGTGCACCTGCAATCAGGGCTCGAGATACAAACACTGACTTCCCAGGACTGCATGCTCCAGACCTCCTGTTAAGGAAGCAAAGGCAGAAGACACTGCAGTGTGATAAACAGGATCACTTAAAAGTCATGAGAAACTGATCTCTTTTCCTACTCTCTCACATATTGTCTGTTGTTCCCCATTCTCAAAGCATACACATTTCTCCTCTCAGTAGCTATGCTTTAGAAAACAGAGTTCATTAGAATGGATGTTTTAAATTAAGAAAATACAAGAAATCTGATCTCCTGAAAAAGATTTCAGTGAAATCTCTGTTCTCATGCTCCACTCTTGCTCACATTCCATTATTTCAGATTCATGCACTGTATATACAGCCTTGGTGCTGTTTAAAAGCCTGGAGCCCATCTCTTCCAGGAATGCTTAATACGATGTCCAGTGCTCAGTTGCCAAGAAAGGAGTTATATTTTGTTTTATTGGCTAAAAGCAATTCTGTTGATAACAGCAACATCTCTTGCTATGTCTGTCTTCACCCTCTCGTTGTTGCAGATACTGGTTTGTCTGGCTGCCGAGACCTTGATGAAATGCACCCAGTAAGTCTTAACTGGAGCTCGTAGGCTCTCCAGATATGATTCTCACAAGCATTCAATATCCGCTGTCTCTATGAGGCAAAGTTCCATGGCTGCCACATGGCGTGTGGCCACATGTGTTCAGGAATCACCCTTCATATCTATCAGGAATTGAGAGATATTTTTTATCCTTTGGAAATATCTCTCTCTCTCTCTCTCTCTCTCT